>WSXT02049437.1:0-13028 GCA_011762715.2 Neuroterus valhalla
ATTCAATTGTTCGTTTGAATGAACAATTTCACCTAAAATAATATTTTCAACCTTTTTTTATTTTAAAAATATAATTTTAGTGTGGCTGAGACTAGAAAAATGGGTCCTGTCTAGATCCCCAATTTGGGGCCAAGTTCTTACTGGTGTGGGCCCAGGTTGCGCCATGACAAAATTTCCACACGGGTATTTACGGTTAACTATCCAAGTTAAATAGATGAATATTTTGCATATCAGTCGAAAATTCATTTGGTTGAAAACTCTTATGTTTGATTCAAAATTAAATTTTACGCCAAAAATGTAACTATCCAATTTTTGGTTGAAAATGATTACCTCTATAGTTCAAAATTAAACCATTTTCTTGAAAAATTGTATCGTCTGGTAGAAAATCAATTTTTGGTCAAAATTTCAACTATTCTAGTAGAGGGTCCATCATTTCAGGTAAAAACTCGTCTTTCTGGTTTAAAATCCAACCGCTACAGTCAAACATTTAAAATTTTATTTCAAGATTCGTCATTAAACGTATTTCAATTAAAATTTCGAAGTTATGGTTAAAAATTCATATGTTTGGTTAGATTCCACGTAAAAAGTGGAACAATTCATCCCTTTCATTTTTTTCGATAAAATCAAAATTGTCAGAGTTATGGTATTTTCAAAATTCGAAAATATAAAAGAAACTGAGAATTTTTAGACAAATAACGCAAGATTGAAAGAAAGTCAGAGAGAAAAAATTATTCTTCTTGGGAGCTCTACAAGATCGTGAATACAACTTTTTGAATTTTCTCGAAAAATCGAAAATTTCATTTTGATCGCACAAAAAATGATGAAAAATTATCTGTGAACTCGAAAACTTTCGAAAGAATGATCATATTCGATCGTATTTTTGCACACGTTCTCAGGGACCAAAAAGAGAGGTCATGTTCGGTAACCCGCTATTTTGGATTAAAAATAGAAGAGGGAAAGCATTTTGAAAAGTTTTCTGGACTCTCTTTTCCTAAATTCAAAAATTGTAGGTAAGGTTTCTTGTAGTAGGTAAAAAGTGGAACAATTTATTTTCATAATTTTTTTTGATCAAAACAAAATTGTCGGAGTTGTGGCATTTACAAAATTCAAAAATATAACCGAAAATGAGAATTTGTAGCCAAACAACGCAAGATATGAAAAAAAGTTTGAAGAAAAAAAATGTTTCTTCTCCCGGATGATCTTAACAACTTCTCGAGTTTTCTAAAAAAATCGGAAATTCAAATTTTGGTCGCACAACAAATAATGAAAAATGAAAAGATTAATTTTTTGGTCAAACTATGCAAGGTACGGGAAAATATAAACCAAACTTGTAATAAGATTGTGCACCAAAAAAAGATTTACAAATTTGGTCAAATTAACTTTTTGATAGGGCAAGCAGTTTTTGCTTCATTCATAAAAAACATATAAGAAATGAGAAACATGAACTTTTGGACAATTGACACAAGCTTAGGAAAAATCAAGTACACGCAAGTTCTTTACCAGGAAAACATCTTTAAATGTGTTAATAATTTTTAAAAGGATATGTAGTCTTCATTTGAATCAGAAAAAATACCTATAAAAATGAAATAATACAATTTTTGAAAAAATTACTAAGGCTAACACAGAAGATTGATAGAGAAAAGTTGTTCACCCGAAAATAGCTGCAAATTTGTTATAATTTTTCCCACCGAACGCGTAGTTTTTGTTCCAATTGTAAAAAGTAAAATTAAAAAATTGAATTTCTAGAAAAACTACACAACATGTGAAAAAAATTAGGCAACATAACTTCTCTACCGTTTTTGACAAATTTTGATCGAGTGCGCAGCACGAGACACGCAATAAGAATCTATTACTTAAAGCCGGAGAAGCTTTACTAAAAGAGAATTCACACTCATCAAGTTAAAGTAGTCGACATTTCGCTTTTGAGTTTCACAAGATTTTTATACCACTGTAGGGAGGTATGAAGGCCAAGCGCGGAGCGCAAGGTGAGTTTAACATCGAGCGTGAAGTGCGAGATCCGAAAGAGGCGCGCCTTAGGCGCGCTTAAACTTGCGAGCGAATCATTCTTACTGCACATTTGGAAAACGAACTAGTTGGTAGAAAAACAGAGCTCTGGGTGAATAGTCTGATTCTCGATTGAAAAATCCAACATTTTTGTTTGAATCATCTCTTGTTGGTCGAGAATTTAAATGTTTTTCTGAAAAGTCTTTTCACAATTTTAAGCTCATCTTCTGTCATAGAAAACTCATGTCTTTCAGTTCGAAATAGATCTTTCTACGGAATCTGAGATTTTTAGCCAAATCTTGAAAAAAATGAAGAATGGAAACATTCCAGTGAGAAACAAATTTTTCCCTTTGAACAAATGTCAAATTTTGGAAAAATTGGAAGTAAGGTTATTGCTTGAATAAAAAACTGGTCTTTCGTGCTTCGAGATTATATTTTTGCTGAAAGAGATATCAAAACAACACGTGGAAATATTTTGATCTTTTTCCAAGTTAAAGCAAACGATGCATAACGATTTTATTGCTCTACTCACATCGTACTCATGAGCAGATATGAGTCAAATCTATTTTGAGGAAATGTTATAAAGATACTGAAGTAAATGATGAAATCTGTGCGTATTCGTGATGGACTATAATATTATTTTGTAGCTGGAATAAGCAGTCTTTACAAAATCATACGAATCCATTCGAATAATTAGTTACTATTAACCAATAATTCTACTATAAGAGATTAACTCAGAAATGTGTAAAAACGACGCTTTAACAGAACATGGAAATTCTCGACCAACAAAAAATAATTCAAACCAAAGTGTTGGATTTTTCATTCAAGAATCAGATTTTTAACCAAGAAAGCTGTTCTTTCAACAACTATTTCTATTCTCAAATGTGTAGTTGAAATAATAGAAGATATCTGAGATAATTAGGCCTCAAAGATATTTTTTACCACCGCGGAAAAAACATTGCTTAACAAGATTAAAAGAAATTTATTTAGATAGTTTGGTCTTGTTCAGAGAATCAACAAGAATCGATTGACAGAACAAGTGTAACTATAGGTAAGGTGAATATATCTATGATGGTATCGATGTGTACTAAGACGCCATGTACTGCTTAAAGCCGGCGATAGTTTAAGGACATGATTAAAATGTCGAAAATACATTGAACTCAACAACGACTCAAATGACTGCGATTTTCAAAATTTTTAAAACTCTTTAATTTTTAAGACATTGACACATAGAATCCAAAGTGTGAATAAAGATGCAGCACATCAAGAGATGTCCCAGGATCTTTGGGCCGGGAAAAGTTGAAGTTCTTCCCGTCTGTATCACTCTCATTAAATCCTATGCTGTATCTACTTCTGGCATGTCTTCCGACCTTGCGGGCCTAAAAGAAAATAGATATGTTCAATTATTGAATACTTGTATTTTATATGTCATTTTTTAATCTGTAGGATTCTGATCTTCAGAACAACACCGGCTTCGGTGTAGTTTTGAGATGCTATATTTTCAGGACACAAAAAGAAATAGGAGCCCAATCACACTTCCCATTGTTCAGAAAATTATTCAACCACTTCCAGATCAATTGCTCTTTATGAGCTTTCTTTAAATGATGATGTCCTTACCTTTGCATCCGAAAGCGGAACAGCAAGCTTGTGGATCACAGGGAGAGTTCAGCTTTCCTAGAGTACAAACTCCATCTCCTACACCGATCAAAACCACACACAGAAGTGCGAAAAAAACAATAATCGTGGCGTTCATTTTAGTTCGAAACTGATGAAGAACTAATTATCTTTGTGGCTACAGTCATGGCTTATATACCATTCAAAATCAAACATCTAGCCTCACTGGGACAAATTTAATCAGGAAAATATCAACATAAGGGCCGTATTCAACAAGCGAAATTGTGTTATATTTTCATCATGCAGAGATACTTATCGATAAAACAGGCACACGTGAATAATAAATCACTGAAGAATCCTTGAAACGATACGATAACTGTACATTGGAGCAGAGTGATATAACAAATTATAACTTATTTTTTGTAATTTCGAGGCTGATTATTTTTAAAAATGCAAAAGGGTTATGAAACCAGTATTCGACTCATTCTATTTTTATTCATGCAGGGAGGTCCCGATTCGGGCTGGTACATTTTCTTTTTTATGCTTCAATGAAGCATACTCTGTTATGCTATTTTAATTTTATTCAGGAAAATTACTATTTTGGGAACGATTATCCAAAAGTTTCCATGTTTCATTCGTTGATACTTGGGAAAGTCTAATAGATATTTGATAAAAGAGTGCGTAGGAAGATTTACATAATATTTGAGTCAGCTCAAGAAATGTTATCGTAAAAATTATGAAATTCAATTTTGTGATGTATCTAGAATGTGAGTAAAATTGCAAATTCAGGCATTATTCCACAAGTTCAGGGTTCACTGCGTAAAATGAGATCAAAAAAGAGGAAATAGGGTGATTTTTTCACGATAAAGGGGGAAAAAGCAAGAAAAATTAAACATTTATTTTCACAAGTATGAATGAAGGAAACAATTTTTTAACAAAGAAAGAAAGAAAACAACTAGTTGTCTTATCAAAAAAACAATTTTACCAAATTTGTAGATCTTTTTTTGATGCACAATTCTTGTTCATTCAGATTTTCCCGTATCTTACATAGTTTGACCAAGAAATGAATCTTTCTTTTTTTCATTATTTTTTGTGCCACCCAGATTCGAATTATTGATTTTTTGAGAAAACTAGAAAAGTTGTAAAGATCATCCTGTAGGTCTCCCATAAAGAAACATATTTTTTCTTTCAAACTTTTTCTCACATCTTGCGTTGTTTGGCTAAAAATTCGCATTTTTGTTTATATTTTCGAATTTTCAAAATGCCACAACTCTGACAATGTTGTTTTTATCAAACAAAATCGTAGAGATAAATTGTTTCACTTTTTATCTTCTACAAGAAGCCGTACTTACAATGTTTGAGCCTTGGAAAATAAAGTCCAAAAAAATTTTCTAAATGCTCCCCCTCTTGGATTTTTGATCCAAAATAGCTGGTTAACGAACTCGACCTGTATTTTTGGTCCCTCAAGATGGTGGCCAAAGCACGATCGAATATGATCATTCTTTCGAAAGTTACGGAGTTCACAGATTATTTTTCATTATTTTTTGTACGATAAAAATGGGAATTTTCGATTTTTCGAGAAAATCCAAAAAGTTGCATTCACCATCTTGTAGGGCTCCCAAGAATAAATATCTTTTCTCTTTGATTTTCTTCTCAAACTTGCGTTATTGGGCTAACAGTTCTCATTTGCTTTTATATTTTTGAATTTTGTAAATGCCACAAAGAAGCCGTACTTACAATGTTTAAGCCTTGGAGAATAAAGTCCAAAAAAATTTTCTAAATGCTCCCCCTCTTGGATTTTTGATCCAAAATAGCTGGTTAACGAACTCGACATGCATTTTTGGTCCCTCAAAATGGTGGCCAAAGCAAGATCGAATATGATCACTCTTTCGAAAGTTATCGAGTTCACAGATTATTTTCATTATTTTGTGTGCGATCAAAATTGGAATAATTTTCGATTTTTTGAGAAAATTCGAAAAGTTGTATTCACGATCTGGTAGGGCTTTCAAAAGGAAACATTTGTTCTCTTTGACTTTCTTTTCAATCTTGCGTTGTTCCAATTTTTACGTACTGTAAGAAACCATACCTATAAGTTTTGACTTCTGGGAAAAAAGTCCAAAAATTTTTTGAAAAGCATCCCTCTCTTTCATTTTTCATCCAAAATAGCTGGCTAACGAACTGATCCTTTCTTTTGGACCAATCAACATGAGTGTCAAAGGCCGATTTGATCCGCCCATTTTTTCATGATTTATTGTGTTTACGGACGGACGGATGGACGGACATACGGACATACAGACCAACAGACAGACACCATCGCTCAAACTTGATTTAAGGCTTCAGGGGGTCTCGAAATGTGGAGATCCGTTGAAAATTCAAGATGTGAAATTTTAGACGATTCTAATACTTTCTCAATCGTGAATGATGAGAAAGTAACAATTTGTTCTGAAAAATAGTAAAAATGAGTCATTTTGAAGGAACCCTTGCTCATAACATATTCGGGCTAGCTCATTGTTTTCCAGAATCACTTGAACTATTGTCTGCTTACACTAGTAATCACAAAAACATTGATGTTTTATGCCAAATCTATCTTATTGTTAATATGTCCACATATGAGAGTTCTGAAATCAACTCGAGCTAATTCTCATGGTAATTTCTTGGTTACTCAAACAATAAGTTAAAGATATTTTAACCATAAGTTTTTTAAATAAATTGCTAAATTTGAGCAAACGAGCTCTCAAAACATTTTTCGGCCTTTTTCAATCCTACGTCTTGATATGATATATTCATTACGTCAGAACATTTTTTTCTCCCGTTCAATAGGCATAATTCTTCGATATTTCGTTCGAAAGTTATTAGCGGCTCGCTGAAGAGGAAGAACTATCTAAATGATTATTACAATTTCCGCTCCGACAATATTCAGTATCGTCTAATAATTTAACTTTTATGATTCTTATAAACATTCACACACTGTCAGAAGAAACCGTTATTTTCCCATGCTATGTAAATTTTGGTAACATAAAAAAATTCCTAAAACAGAAGATAATAAAGTATCTTCTCGTTTATAGGAACAGGTTTTTTGTAAGATATTTGAGGAAGTTTTTAGTGTACGCGGATTCGAAGATTGGGAAAATTACAAAAATTTTATTTTGCAAGTTACATTGCTTTGGCTTTAGAGCGAGCCGCTAATAACTTTTGGCCGAAATATCGAAGAAAGATTATTACACGGGAGAAAAAAATGTTCTGAAGTGATGAATATATCATATCAAGGAGTGCGATTAAAAAAGGCCGAAAAATTGCTTTAGGAGCTTGTTCGCTTAGATTTTACAATTTTTGTAAAATATTCATGTCTTAAATATCGTTCACTTATTGTTTGAATAACTAAGCAATTATCTTGAGAGTTAGCTCGAGTTGCTTTCAGGACTCTCATATGTGGATATGAAGAAGATGGATTTGACATAGAAAATATTACGGGATTCTCACTACATTTACGGTCAGAATCACGGAAACCATCGTCATCACTTTCAAGGTCAATATTGGTTAATATTTTCTCAATCAAGGTATATTATCAAATTTATACTATCAGATGTGAGAATATTCATATCGATACTATAGAACAAAAATAACAACGAATTCAAAAATTTCCCTCTCGACTATAATGCCATCACTAGGATCAAAACATAGACGTGAAAAAATGTCGACGAAGAAAACTGAAGATTTTGCGAAAAATGGAAAATCAAAGAGCCTTTTTCTACGCAACGAAAGCGTAAAACGAAAAGGTTTTTAGCGCATCGTGTTGAAAAAAAGAAAAATTCATGGTAAGTTTTTAGTCTAGTGTTAAAATGTTTTATGTGATGAAAAACAATTTCAAGTATTTCAAGGCTAATGTTTGGAGAATAGATATACGTCCGGTTTATTGAACTAGCTCTCATAACTCGGCCGGGTTATCTGATCTGGAAAATTGTTCTGTCCTGCAAGCAGGCTCGAAGTGTAGATAAAAACTTTAAAATTTGTTTCTTAAGCCTGTTTTGGGAAATTCGATACACCTTATTGGATCACAACTCTATAATATCTCAGACATGCAGAAAAATGTGATATCGAAGATCTTACCGACGAACAGAAATAAATTCTACGTTTTCGGATGAAGATTCTTCGTCCTTATTTGTTTGGATGCGTTTTCTCCGACTGACTTTGTCATATATAACTTCGAAGCATTTTCCTTATGTCTTGTTCTGTTTGTCATTAGGAATATTCCTGTCCTTCTTAGGGAACGTCCATCAATTACGTAACGCTGGAATCTCAAAATTTCGCGACTCGCCTGTCTGTTCATAACGCTACCGTAATCATTTTACTTTTTCCTGTCTGTAACGTAACGTAACGCCTGTTAAAAGAAGTAGAAAATAGGTCAACAAAATATATAACTAAAGGGAACCTGTGGAGAAAACAGAACATCGCAAAACCGCAGCCGCCATCCGAATCCAAACGCGACTCCGATGGAAGCCAGTAGCAGCAGATAAATTATAAACAAGCTGCAACGTCTGCAGATTATATAAACTATAAATGAATGAAAAGGTATCAAGTAACGGCGGAGAATAATCTTAAGCCGAGTTAAGCAGACACACAATGCTCACTTGCTCAGAAGTGTTGTAAATCTCTCAACTTGATTTTTGAAAAACGTTAAGTCACATTTTGAAAAGTCCTCTCTGTTACTCCGTAACGCTACCATAACAAAACTTTTATAGTCAGTGTGTCTGATATAGCGTTACGTAATTTATGGACATCCCCTTAGTATATCTTTAAACTGCATTTCATATTTCTTACGACAACATTCTTCAAAATGGTTCAAATCTCATGGAAATCCTACTATGTACTCATTTATCCAATATTTATTGGAAAATTCAGAGTTCCAAAAATCAACCATTGAAATTTCTGCTTAATCTTCTCCTAAATTGATAGTTCCCTCAATAAAATCAAAATACTATAACAAAATATTTCTCATTGAAGCATGGAAAAGAAAGTATTTAGTTAAAAGCCTAATTAGGACTCCTTTGCATGATTACAAAAAATAGGCTGTTATTCGTTATATCTCTGCATGATTAAAATATGACACGATTTCACTTGTTCAATACGGTACTTATGTTTGTTTTTTCCTGACTGAATTTATTCTGGTGAGGCTAAATATTTAACTTTGAATGGTATATAAACTGTGACTGAAGCCGCAAAGATAGTTCTTCATCAGTTTCGAACTAAAATGAACCCAACAATTATTGTTCTTTTTGCACTTCTATGTGCAGTTCTGATCACTGGCGCTATTGTTCCTGGTGTAGGAGTAGGAGTTTGTACTCTAGGGAAGCAGAACGCTCCCTGTGGTCCCCCAGCTTGTTGTCCCATTTTTGTCTGCAAAGGTAAGGACATCATCATTTGAAGATAGCTCACAAGGAGCAATTGATCTGGAATTGGTTGAACATCCTTCTAAGAATTGAAAAGTGTGATTGGGCTTCTATTTTTTTCGTGTCCTGAAAATATAGAAACTCAAAACTATACTAAAGCTGACGTTCTTTTCTTGAAGATCAGAATCCTCCAGTTTCTAAAATAACAGTTCAAAGTACAAGTATTGAATGATCGGACATATCTTTTTTCTTTTAGGGACGACTGGCCAGAAGACATGCCAGTATCCGATACAGCATAAGAACTAATCAGAGTGATATGGACGGGAGGAACTTGAACTTTTCCCGAACCAAAGATACTGGGACATCTCTGGTTGTGCTGCATCTTCTATCACGCTTTGGCTTCCATGTGTCACTTTCTTGAAAGATAAAAAATATAACAAAATTAAAACCATCAGAGTCCTTTTATACGTTGTTCATTGCAATGTGTTTTCGTCATTTTAACCATATCCTGAAATGATTGCCGGCATTAGGCAGCACTTGGCTTCGTAGTGCTAAAGTGGAAGACATCTTACTAAATTCTTTTATCTGGTACAAATATTAGAACTTTCTATCAATAGCACTATCATGTTCCTCACGGGGATCTTATGTATGCAAGTCTTCCGAAGATTCTTAAGCAGTTAGTTTGTCTCCCTTTTTCCTAAAAACAATTTTTCTGTTCACATCTTTATCGCTGGATATATATTTTGCTCCCTTCGCATCTACGAGGTGTGTCCAAAAAGTATCCGACCTACGTTCATATCTTTGCACCAGAGACCTCGAGTTGCCTCTGTGGGGTATGTGAGAAATCAGTAGACCCTCACAACTTCCTGAATGTCGTGGTTACCGACTTGACCCCTTAGGTAGTGAGCAGCGTGCGTTTATGTCCAACGTGTTCTTTCTGTTCGTCGTATTTGTGTAGTGTTGAAAATGACAGAAAGATCAATCTCGACAATAGTTGTACGGAAACGATTGAAATGATACAGAAGGCCTTTGGAGACCAAAGTATGGGCAGAACACAGATAAAAGAATGGTACAGGTGCTTTACAAATGGCCGTACATGCGTTGACAGTGATCCTCGTTCTGGCCGATCTTCGCTGACATCAAAACCGGAAAACAACGAGCGTGTGCAACTTGCGATTAAAGGTAATCTTCGATTGGCTGTTCGTGAACTAGAAGATGATCTTGGAATACCGAAAACTACTGTTTGGGAAATTTTGAAGAAGAATTCGGGAATCGCTGGTGTCTGTGCGAAATTGATTCAAAAATCGCTCACAACCGAGCAGAAGGACCGTCACTATGGAATCGCTCTGGACCATTTGGAAATGGTCAATGATGATAAAAATGTCCTTAGGAAGAATATTACGGGTGATGAATCATGGGCTCATGGTAACGGTGCAAATTCGTTGATCAGTTCTTTCTGCGATTTTCAACACTATACAAAAACGACGAACAGAAAGAACACGATGGACACAAACGCACGCTGCTCACTACCTAAGGGTTCCAGCCAGTAACCACGGCATTCAGGAAGTTGTGAGGGTCTACTGGTTACTCTCATATGCTATTGAGGCCACTTGAGCGCTCCGGTGTGAAGATATGAACGTAGGTCGGATACTTTTCGGAAACACCTCGTATACCATCATAAACATATTCACCTTACCTAGATAAACTTTTTCTATCAATCGATTCTCATTGATTCTCTGAACTTGACAGAATCATCTTAATAAATTTTTTCAATCGTGTTAGACAATGTTTTTTCTACTCCACATTCTTTGGAAACTTACTCATAACTTATTTCGTTCATTAGCTTTTAGGCAACAATATTTCTTAGGAATCGCATGTTGATCACGTTCATTTATTACATTCGTACCAGTTTGTAGTAATAGCTCGTACACTATCAATAATCTTTCTTCCCTCATTTATAGATGTGGCGATCCCTACTACGGTGAAAAGACCATTTTCCTTGTTTGTAAATCAACTTTCTTATGCTAAAGGAATTATTCTTGTTGAGAAATAAACCCTTTGGTAGAAAAACAGCTCTCTCGGGAAACAATCTTATTCTTGAGTGAAAAATCCGACATTTTTGTTTAAGTAATTTTTTGTCGGTCAAGAATATAAACGTTTCGTTGAAAAGTCGTCTTTTCACATTTTTAAGTTCATCTTTTCTAATAGAAGACTCATGTTCTTCTGTCCAAAATACATCTGCTTTAATTATTAACGTAATTCACGGATAGCTTATTATTTTAGAGCGGTTTCTGAAATCAATAAACTCTTGTTAAAATCTCATGTATTTCTTGTTGATGAGAAATGTGAATATCCTCGTATAAATGTTAAAGAGATGTCAAAACAACACGCAAACATCCTGTATCTAAAGAACCCTGTGGAGCTGTCAATTTTGTAAGTAAACATTTTTTTAAATTGTTCAATTCAATATTTATAGCCAAATCTTGAAAAAGAATTAAAAAAAAATATTTCTCTATTTAAACGAATGTCAAATATTGTAAACATTGGAAATTTGGTTATTGTTCGCACAGAAACTGGTCATTTGTGCTTTACGATTATATTTTTGCTGACCAAGATATAAAAAGAAACATTTGGAATTGTTTTAAAATTTTTCGAAGTAAAAGCAAACGATGAATAACGATTTTATTGTTCCGTTTACATCGTACTCATGGGCAGAGATGAGTCAAATCTATTTTTAAAGAACATTGAAAGGATACTGAAGTAAATGATAAAATCTTTTTCTGTGTATACGTGATGGGATATAATAATATTTTGTAGTTGGAATGAGCAATCTTCAAAAATAGTGGTGAATATCATATAAATTCATTACCATGATTAGTTGATATTAACCAATAACTCTGAAAGTCAAGGAAATAGATCAGTTGGTTGTTCATAATGAAATTCGTATCATATAATCGAAAATGGAACTATGGACCAAAAATTTATGAAGAAATATAGATATTTGAGTTGGAAATTATTCAAATGGTTCGATTATTCTTGTTTTTAGTGATCGTTAGGCGTGAGGGCTAAGGCATTAGCTTTAGACTCACGCTTTATGGTAGTGGGTACTGAGAAGCTATTGTTCTTGGTGGTTCAGAACCCACCTGAAACTGTAGGTCCACTTCGCCCCTAAATAAGTGGTGGGGTGGGCAAATGAATAGAGAGGAGGTTATGCAGTGACTCTCTACCACTAACAGGGAGAGGATATAAAAAATTCCAATTAGTTCCCCACAAACTGCGTATACCTATGTATTTTCAAGTGCTTGTTTCGAATATGATATTAAAAATTGGCGCAAATTTGATTTTCAAGGTGAAATCCTGGAAAACCATGAAAAATAAGGTTTTTCGAGTTTATCTCAGCTAATATGCAAAATTGAAAAAAAGGTTCCAATTAGAAGTTGTAGACCTCATCGGAATACATTTTTTTGCCTCATACATTTTTCTTCTGTGGGTCATAGTTTCCGAGGAAATCAGTGATAATCTATTGTCGTAAAAAGAACCGAAAACTGTGAGACATTTCTATAACATAATTATATTACATTATATTTCTATAAAATAATTCCTGAAATGCACTACTTCATGACTTTTTGAAGCATTCGTAACTCATATACGATTTGCATAACTTTAGAAGTACACTACAGTACGAGGCTGAGATATAATTAATTTTTAAGAGAGAAAACAATTTCCACAAGAAAAAGATGAAAATTTGTCATCTTAATTTAATTTCAAATAATGATGGAAATTTAATAAATAATTATTTAGGAAATATTAGGAAATATTGAAAACTGTGGTATTAGATGAAGGAAAACCTTCTCCTAGTGAAAATCTTCTTCCCTATCAGAAATTATGCATTCAATAAAATTCTCTGGAGAGGACTACAATCGTGTGCTCAGAACATTTGAAACAATTAAACTTGTATTTAATTTTATCTGACCCTGAAGCTAAGGGATCGTCCATAAACTATGTAGCCGATTTCAGGAGGGG
>WSXT02049448.1:0-13028 GCA_011762715.2 Neuroterus valhalla
ACGTTCATTTTATCTTTAAAGTCAATCTTTAAATAAAAGAATTATTATACGATAAAAAAATTGCAGTCGCATATATATATATATATATATATATATATATATATATTCTTAACCGGATAATTAAATGTTCAACCTACGAAATGAATCTTCAACTACATGATCCAATTTTCAAACAAAATACAAACAATTGGAACACTAACAGTTTTAGTCTTACCTAAGTTTTCCAATTTTCTATGAGAAAGAATAGAAATTCTTCAGAAGACACTCAAATTTTTATCCAAGAAATTTGGGAGTTCAAAACGGGAATCTAAGTTTTTCACCAAAAGATGATGGAAAAAATTAATTTTTTTATCAAAAAGACAAATTTTCAACAAAATAGTTCATTGTTCCACTTTATAACTTCATTTTCAACTATATAAGTCTATTTTCTACCAAAACATTATCATTTAACAAGAAGTTGTATTCACAACCAAATGGTTGAACAATGAAGCAAAAGAGACGAATGTTCGAAAGAGAGTTAAATTTTCAACCGAGAAACGTAGATATCCAAAAAAAAAACACGACTTTTGCACCAAGACATGAATCTTGAATAATAAAGTTCACTTTTATACTATATGATTGAATTTTCAACCCAAAAGGACAGTAATCCTATTCGAAAAGGGGATTGTTTAACAAAACAGTCAAATTTTCGATCAAAGTGATATGTTTCCAAGAAAAAATTTAAACCGTAAACAAAATAATAAAATCGTCGATCAGATAGTAGAATTTTTATAATAATAGACTGTAATTGACACAAAAAGAGATGTATTCTGAACCATTAATATCATGGTAAACCTTTAAAAATATGATTTACTTTCAAAAAATGAAGAGATAAATTCCCAAACCGTGAAAACGGATTTTCCAGAGGGAAATTTAAATTTACAACAGAAGGTTAGAATTCTTGAGGAAGAATGATGACGTCTGAACGTAAAATACAATAATTTCCCCATTTTTATACCTAAAAGGCGGAGCGAGAATGGAAGATTATGATAAAAAAAATTTCTTTTTGCAAATTAAAGCTAACTCAATCCTCAAAAGATCCTTCAAGGCCGATTAAAAAGTAGAATTTATATTTACTTTCTCTTTGCATAAAGTTGTCAAAAATCGCGAAATTAAAGATATTGTTATTATGATAACACACGCTATTTATTCAAGATGATTGATATTAGTTTCCGATTAATAAAGAAATATCCGTGGAACCAAACTTACGGTTTAATATAAATTATTGAATTGTTATTAAAAATCGCATTGTTGTGAACATTGTAGGAGATTTTTGTGAGACTCAAAAGTTGCTCGGAGTGCGAATTTATTTATCCAATATAGATATTACAATAATAAATATATTTCGTTTTGCCTTCATACATTTGTATGCTGTTTAAATTGAATTGAAAACGGGAATCTCTTCTTGAACATCCAAAATCACTCAAAAATCACCTACCATTGCTTATAACAATACAATTTTTTATAACAATTTTTATATGTGTAATAAACTATGAGGCTATGTTTCAAGAATGTTTATTTATTTGATCGAACACTTATATAAATCATTTTGAATTGATTGCGTGCTATTATAGTAACAATATCTAAAATTTTAGTATTTCTGTCAACTTTTTGTTTATAAATTAAGTAAACAATAATTATTTTTTGTTTGAACCAGCCATGAGCGATCTCTTAATAAGGATTTAGCTTCTATTTACTAAAAATTGTAATTGGTTGAAAATTGCAGCCGGAATCGTAATTTGAACATTTTTCTCGTAATTTTGCCCCACTATGTTCCGGTCGACTTCGTCTTTTCTTTCCCTTTTTTATACTCTTGTCTCTTAATGAGCCGGAGAGGAAGTAGTTGGAAGTCTAATTTTGATTTCCATTTTTCTCTTCCTTCTTTTGCTGCACAAAAGGGTTCATAAGAAAGTAGACGATTTCGATATAATCCTGAAAAAAAGTGTAGAAGTACGTGAGTTGGGGAAAGAGCTCTTCCAAGTAACATCTGTATTTGGCGCACGTCTCCATGACCTGATGGTACTTGTCGTCCAACGATTAGAAGACATTATTAGAGTTTGTGTTCGTTCGTACCTTTTTTTGTACGTTTAACGTTCACTCAAACTTCCTCATTTAAGGGGCACGTGCTCAAGTTTTTTCTAAGAGGTCATTTCCGAAAATAGAATTTGTCTAGAAAGAGATCTATCCGAAATCTGCATTCCTACAATTCTAACCGGAAGTTTGAAAATGGATGAAAAAAATGCATGACATTCAGAATATCTTTTAACATCAGCTATGCATGATTCATTGAGATATAACAAATTTAAGGTTGAATGAATAACCTTAATAAGCTTTTAGAAAATAATCCGGAACATCGGAGAAAAGATAGAAATGAATGAAACGAATGAAAATTGCTAATTTATATAAATTTAATTAGAACGAAGTGCATAGAAACAATTTTGAATATAGGGTACAATATTGGAAGAAAAATCAAAAAAATTATAATGAACTATGATAAGAGTCTTAAACTTTAACTATAACTATGACAGAGAAAATATCAATTTTCAGGTTTTCAATGCAACTGATAGTGCTAGAGTGGCTCGTTAATTAAAATGAGTAATCATTTTTCTATCTGCAGAATTCGAATAGATATTTAACTGCAAAGTGGAACGTGAATCGACTATTTCAAGGCGCACCGAGGAACCGAGAAATTCATCCCCTCCACCTACCACAAAATCCTACTGTCCAAAACACCTTATCACGATCACAGCCCACAAAGATCTGTTCATTTTCGTAGTGGAGGGGATGGATTCCCGAGACTGACCCCCACTCACAAATAAAAAAGTTCCATATAGAAATTGAGGTGCATTCAAAAAGCGGATATAAAATTACTTCCCTAGAATAGGGAGGCCCTTAGGCACTTAAAAATTAAAATATTTTGAATTTTTTGACGAAATTGATAGGGAATATGTATTGTAATATTCTGAGATTGATGGGGTCGAAAAAAGATTAGAAATTAAAATTTTAACAAATGTTGATATTTTTTTCGAGACGCTGCATTATCCGTGCACAAACAACTTCTAGCGTTTGGGAATCGAGCAAATTTCGAGCAAGCGAAATAAGTCAGCGGGAAAAATGTTCAGAAAGGTTTAAAGAAGTTTTCTGGAAAGATTAAGCTCAATTGAAACAGTAGGTAACCAACTGTTGAAGTTCTAATTTTATGGCGCGATCGATTTCTCCCGCGAACACTACGATCAGTCCGGGAGCCCTAATCCCAGCATTTAGCAAGAGTCTGCCTCAAATTCAGTCAAAATTTTATGGATAAAAACACGATAAATATTTCAGAACTAATATATTTTGCTTTATCAAATTATTTTTCCCTTTCTCTGCACGACTTTTATGTCTCAAAAATATTCTTCATGCAAAAAAAACACATGTATATTAATGGATCAATTAACTGTTACAAATCGAACTCCTGCTGTATTTAAGAACCGTTTGTAAGTTAGGATATGAATCAATAAATTTTGCAATGTTTTTTTTTCCTGTATGTTATCCGTAACAGTTACTTCATAAATTTAATTGAGACAGGGTGGCGATTTGACGGACGATTTCCAATTCCATGTAATTTCCAGGTTTTTCACGGTCAAGTTCTTCAATTTTCTCGGTGAACGAAAAGTAAAAAATTTATATAATTCATGACGTTTATTCTGAACATCCTTCATCAGAATAGATCAAGTTTTACAAAACGAAGTAACTTTTTCAAAAATACTCAAATTTTCCAAGAAAAAATATCTTTTCATTCACAAGAATTGGAACAGTCAAACTTATACGATTAAAAAAAATCGATTTGTGGTAACCAAAAAAAACGGATTTCCCACAAAATAGTTCATTTTTCAAACAAAATGATGATTCATATTATTATTATTACATTAAGCCAAATCCCTTGCGGGGTAAGCGCAACTCGTTCGGTTCCAGCCCCTCTGTACTACTGGAAAATAGAGGATTGATGTGGAAGGATGGGAAAGTGGAGTTGACCTGGGAGATTTTGATTAAGTGATGTGTATGAGGAGGAAGCAGGAATAGGTAGTAGATCAGTTTTAGAATTCATTGCATGTTTTTTGCGAACAGAAAGAAGCAATGTTATTTAAGAAATTCACTTCGTGAATTTCTTAAATAACATAATGAATCTTTAATTGCAACAGTTATATTTCAAACCAATTAGATGAATCTTCAACTGAACTAATAAATATTTCACTGGAGCAGTTCGGTTTTCAACTGGGAAGGTGAACTTCCAAATAAGAGGAAGATTTTTCGAATAAAAAGTTTAATATTTTACCAAAAGAAACAATGTTCAATCAAAATAGTCGAATTTTTTACAGAAAGAAATTATTTCTAACAGAAAATGAAACAGTTACATTTTTAGTTCAAAAACCCAATTTCAGAACAGAAAAAAAGAGTTTTTTTTACTAAAAACAAGAATCTTCAACTGAAGTAGTTGAGTTTTCAAACAGATAAACTAACTTTCACGGAAAAGATAAATTGTTGATGAAAATCTGAATACTCAAATTTGAAATTGAAAAAGAATTATGTTTACCTAAATAAATGGATTTTAAAGTAAAACTATGGAATTCTCAATTAGAATAAGCTGAAGTTTCAGTTAACTTTGAACAAACAAAAATGATAACTTTCAAACAAATTATTACATTTTTACACCAAATGATGAAGAATCAAATAAAGTTGTCAATGTTTAACTGACTTGGTGGATTTTTATACCAGAAAGACGGATTTTAAACTGAAATGATGGACATTTAACTAGAATAGTTTAATTTTTACCAAAATATAGTTTTTAACCAAAAAATACATTATGTCAACAAAATGTTTGAAATTCGAACTACGAAAACGAAAAAATTTCAAAAAAAAATAGAATAGTAACTTTTTTGTCTTGAAAAATTAATTCTTAACCACACATAAGAGTTTTTAACTAAATTAATGTCCAATTTAAATGAAAAATGTTCAACTGAATAACTTGAATTGTTAACCGTAAAGAAGAATTTTTTAAGAAGAAGATTAAGTTCTGACGAAAAAAATAATTTTGTACCAAAAAATCGATTTTACAACAAAATTTGTCCAGGTATTATAATGAACTTTAACGAGAATCGATGAATTTTAGGCGCTAATTTATCACTGTATTCCGAAGGCGATTTCTAATTTTTGGAAGATCTCAAGTTTGATTGATATTTCACATTAAAAATTGGCATTTTCGATCATTCATAAATTATTTTTAGAAAAAGAAAAAAGCGAATTTCGAACTCTCGGTGGAAATATTGGCATTCATTTCGAAGAAGATTCACGTATATTTGATTCGAAAAATTATGTTTTAGAAAAGATACACAACTATTAACAATTTAGAGTTTCTTGGCGTTCTACATTGGGAACCGGTATTCTGAGTTAAAAAATCATTAGATTCCGAATGAAATTCCAAAATTTAGAGAATCTTGGTTAAGCTTAGAACATTCAACCCAAATATTGATATAGATTTCAACAAAAACGTACTATTTTAGAACAATTAGGGTTGTGTCAACATTTTCTGAGTAGAATTGGATGATTGTATGATACACGTTCGTGGATATAGAAAACACATGTATTGTAAAACATTCAATTTGCAATTCAGAAATTTTGAGCCAATAAATCGAGATAAAAACGATCTTTTTCTATGAGTTGTACCAAATTACACACAGTATACAAAATGCCTCAAAGATTGGTTGAGTAGTTTCGGAGTTTAGTGGCGACAAACATCGCGCCACAAGCTTCATATGTAAATGGATACATAGATATAATTGATACTATTAAATACAGAAATTTTGTATCAATATCAATTGTATATTTTAATTCGAAAACGGCGTGAAATCAAAATAATAAATTTGTTTGAAAAGAGGATTGATTCTGACAGTATGAGTAATAATAAATTGACGTGGTACTCGGTGAAACAAATCGCATACGACATGGTTCGTTTTTCACTTTCGGCGGCATCAATTAGCGTTACGTCGCCCTCAGCGGAAGTTCTTCCTTGCAACGAAAGCATAAATAGATGCCCTGTAATGAAAAAATTTCGGAAGGAAGGGGATTTATTTATAAAAATGCAGTTACAAGAAACGATTCGAAATTCAAGGCCAAGCCGAAAGTAATGCGCAAATATAAGGATTGGTAGACTGTCTTGCTGAATCTGAATTAGTAAAAACGAAAAGAGAATCTTAAATGAGGGAATTAAAATTTCCTTCAGAGAAAAAATGACGTCAATAGATCGATATTCACATACGAAAATGTTCTCAGTTGCAGCTCAGAAATAGAGTTTTTGGTTTGCTGAAGATCTCAAGTTTGGGAAATGTTGTTTGCACGATAGAAATAACATTTCTCTGCAAATGTTTACATCTTTGCAGAAGGAATAGTTCCCAAGAAATTCCAAACGGAGGTACGAAAAGCATATTTATAGCACGGTTATAGCTTTTTTGGATTCTGCTCCAATTTCTACAATTAACTTTCATAAAATGCTAAAACTTTGTGAACACTCCTTCACAAATCTTGATATACGCTTGACGATGAAATTAGTGATGCATTACGAAAATTCCTAAAATTTTCAAAAATATTGCCGGATCATATTGAAACATCGAACACGCTATTCATCTGAACGATACGTAATGATTGTTATAATTTCGGAAAAATCTAATGATTTTCTAAGTTAGAAATACCAATTTTCGGCGAAAACTACTAACATAACTAACATAATATCCAAAAATGGTTAAATTTTGTTAATGTTCTTCAAGGCCTATGTTTCTTGTTTAAATCAAGCAATGTATGGTAAAAAATGTTGAAATGACCTCAAAATTGTTCAAAACTTGTAAATCATTTTCGGAATCGAAATTAATAAAACTGTTTACATAGTTGTGCATTTTTATGAAATATAATATTTTGAACTGGATATACAAGATACTGACGAGAAACACTATACCACGGTGGAGAAAATAGTTTAAGATTGTAAGTATTCTCTTTGACATAATGTTCCTGGTTGAAAATAACCGATTTTTGGAGAAGAATGTTGACATAACCTCAAATTGTTCGTGAATTGTAAATATTTTCTAAATTTTCATTAGTATTTTAACTCCGATGATTCTTAACTGAAAACACTGATTTCTGATGTACAACGCCAAAGAAACCAAAAATTTTAAATAGTGGTGCATCTTTTTTGGAAAATAAGTTTCCGAATTGAAATTATTAATGCTTTAAAAAAAACCCCTAACAGAACATAAAGAAAAAATAGTGAATGATAATAAATGTTTCCTGAACCTAAGTTTATTTGTTGAAATTTACCGATTTCCAATAAAAAATGTGAACATAACCTTTAAATGTTCAAAAATTGTGAATCTTCTCCGAAACTGAATAAAAAATTTATAAATTTGAAATCGGACAAGTCATACACTTGCTTGGTATCAGCATTGAACATTAAAGATTCTTAAGTACATTTGAACCTAATTTCGATAGTAAAGTAGCTATTTCCTAAACATGGTTTTAACCCGGAACAAACCAATTCTCTTCAGAATTAATGAATCCCTAACAAGGAAAGTAATTCTTAATCAAGGAAGATGAATTTTACTGAGGAAGATCTATTTTGTACCACAAGAGATGAAATACTAATTCAGAAGGAAAGATTTTTCAAAAAAGAGTTAATTTTTGTATCTGAAAGCTGTCATATTGAAAAGATGATATTAAAATGTCAAAATTCTTATCAAACAGTGTAATTTTTACTTGTGAGGATCAATTCTCTACCAAGAAAATTGCTTTTTCTACTTCTAAATGTGAGAACGGGAAGAGTCGCAGTCTACTATACATATACTACAACGGCCTTCAGAACGGGAGGGAGGGAGAGAGAGAGAGAGATAGCTGTGTTGGTGTCATGCTTCAGACATTTTTTGTCGCCTTTTTTCGTGACGCGGACGGGATGTTCCCGTTTTTCGCAGTTAGGTCGCCTCGCTCAGAGTATATACCTTCCCAAAAGAAGCAAAGCATCAATAAGAGATGATTTTAACAGAGAAATAAAACTTTCAACATTAAAGTTGAATTTCCTAACAAAGGACAATGTCGGAATTTTTCTCTGAACAATTTAATCCTCGTCAACAGTACCATCTCATATATTGAATGAGCAGAGTTTCATAACCACATAGACGGATCATGTACAGAAACAGTCGAATTTGGGGTCCACAAATATGATTTTTGAAAAAAAAGGTTAACCTCAGGAAATGAACGCCAAGCGTCTATCAGCTGATCCAGTCCAACGCACTGCCATGGAGAATAGACAATAATCAGACTAAACTAGTGGAACTGAAAATGAGCACTTTTCCGTTGCCAGAAGTCCATGAAGTTCGCACACACACATGTGCAAATTCACACTTACGTATAGTTCAAAACTTTCTGAGAGTGGCGCGCCATGCTGCATTGTAGAGAAAATATGGCCGCTGATGTAAACATGACATTCACATAACCTCAAACGCGGCAAGCACAAAAAAATTAAACCATTCGAACAGAGAATAATAACCCTTTCATAATACTTTGTGACAGGGCATGCATCTGCAAATTGTATTTTTCCTACCTTAGGTACTTCAGAAAATCGTCCCTGTCCTTTATATTCTTATTTCCTAATCTGTTAGAAGCGCACTTCATTTTGCACATTTCCAATGCGTTTTTCTCCAAAGCTCACAATTTTATGCAAAATCATGATACAGCATTCCACGAAAACCTGGCTGATTATTGATGGATCATTTCGCTTCAAAAAATCATTCATGAAGAATAGACATGTATATCCTCCATGAATGATTTCTTGAAGCGACTAGTAAAAGCACAATAGAGGCAGCCATATTTTTTTTAATGCGATTAGCACGCCACGCTCGGGGAAATTAGGTACTGTGTACATATATGTACCTGTTAGTGGCAACAAAAAAGTGTCCGTTTCCAGTAAAGTCAATGCATTACAGATTTGTCTTTTACGTCCATTCTCCATGCACACCTCATAAACAGATGCGCAAGGATATCTCCTCACCTATAATCAAACAGTTGTCAGCAGTCGGACGCGCTGTTTTATGCTTGGCTTGTGTAATTATGTACGGATTGGATATTCTCACGAATAAATGTAACTATAGGTACAATTTACTATTCAATAATATGTTTATAATTTCGGAAATTATTTTTTACGTATGTTAATATTGAAATGTGTTTTAATAAGATAAACGTGAATGCGGATTCTAGAGACAAAGATATGGATGACCAAATTCATATATGGCCTAAAGCGAGTTCAGGTAAGAGGGAAGATATGAATGTCAATTAGAATTCATCATATGAAGACACCTTATTTTGACACAGATATGAAAAAAAAAATTCATATTTAGCCTACTTGTAGAAGAGAACAAAATAATACGATACTTTCTGGAGCCTAGACAGAGATACACCACGGCGTACACAACACTCTCATACACGGAAAAATTTATTTAAATCTAGGAATATCTTTTGAAAATCTGCACTTAATTCTTGCTTATTGATTTGAATTAAATTCATATTTTGGTTCAGATACTTTTCCTTTAATCGCGCAACAAAAAAATGTCTAGTTCAGGCATTGGTGGGTGGGCAGTGATTGCCGTTCCCAGTTAGGATCTAATTAATAATCGACAATCTAATCAGAACCTGGTCTGGCCCCAGTTAACTTTTCCACACGAGAAAAACACATTTCTCCAACACTGCCGTTTCTAACATCCTCTTAAAAATTTGGTTCAGGTTTCTCCTGAAATATTTTGCATTCCTCCAAGATTCCCATCCCTGCACGCTTACAATTCTTTATGGAACATTCCGTGTTCATCCGAGGAATTTCTATCATGCACCATATCTGCAAGTGATTAGAAAATGCGGATTAGATATCTGTAAGAATAGAGCCATCTGGAGTATGTATAGTCACTAACTAACACACGAATAAATCCTGGAACGTGAACATATTCACGAATCGCGAACGTGACAGGGTTATGTGATACGAGATATGCGATACAGATACACCATCGCGCCCAGTTACCGTGAAGTCAAGTTTTGTTGTCGTGACACTTTGTCACGCGGATCTAAGCGCTGCGGTTTATCAACGCCCTGGTCTTCTCTTTGCTCCGTTCATGCTCTCCAATCCACACTTCACTCCTTAACTTTGTGGCATGGGATATCAATCCAACCATCAGTTTCCACACATATTTATGTCACCCAGATGAAATGTTTTAAGTCAACGAAATGTCTTTTTATTGGAAGAAATTGCTATGGATACAAAAAAAAGCAAGGAACTGAATAAACTGCAATGGTCTACGACTTAATTCACTTATTTATTTTCTCTCATCTTTCCCCAAATTTGAATGGGTTAGAATTTTACTGAAGGAATGAGTACTGAAGTGAGAGGAGGTGTTTTGGGTTTCGATCGTGTAAAAACCCAAACATTTTCGCAAAAGTTGCAGTTCGCATCTTCAGGGCTAACCTAAACCTGAGTTTTGGGTTATGTTGTTAATAAATATGCTCTCTACAATGTCTGTGATTTGTCAGGGGACCCAGCGTGGGGACTGATCGAACATGATTGGCCAATCTAGTCTTTCTTTATAAATCTTGGAAGACGGAAAGCCAAATTGGATTAATATCATATCCAGTACCCCTGCTCATGTTTGTAGAGCCTTTCAAGATTCCGATCGCTTTTCTACATCTCCCTAGAAAAATATTGTTTGTTTTTGCAATGACGGTTGTTTTGTCAAATGAAATACTATGTCCTGTTACGATATAATGCTCAGCTACATCTTCTTTAGTTATCATTGATCATCGTGGAAGCATCAAAACAATCATCAAAGTACTGAAGTATTCTAACAACGTAACACTGATATTTAGGCATTTCACTGATATAATAGCAGAAAAATCAAAAGTTTATTCTACAATACTTTTGATTACTAATCAATCAGTGAATTTACTTCTCAATTATCTTTTCGATATAAAATGGTTGACTTAAGGAAGAACGACAGAACGTGTGCTACATGTGATGTGGTTTTTCAGTAAGTTTCGTGATTTTTCTGTGAGTGCATGCATCATAGGGATTTATTTTCGAAAATTAAGTACATCTATTCAATAAAATAAATATAAGTCTGTAAATAATTAAATTTTCCTCAGTTTTGAGCAAGAAAATTGTAAATAAGCCATGTTTCTGGTAGACTCCTCAGAAGTTCCACAAGATGAAACCATGTTATTCTTCCAATCGAGTTCAAAATTTGGGAGGCATGTCAATGTGACAGTTTATCAATATAAGTTACTTTGAAATATTATAAAACTAGTTTCAAAACTGGTACAACTTGAAGTTGTGTGTCCCTATCATAAAAATGCTCCATCATTATTTTTCAATCTATATATATTTAGTTTTGATGACTTACTTTCGAAAACATGATACAAGAATACTTAAGATTCTAACAGAATTTCGAATTGTCTGATTTTCAATGCCTAAAAATACATTAATTTTTAAGCTTTTAATTGAAATGTGTGATTCTCAACGCTTTCGGAATCAACTAACTTTGAAGGTTTACTACTCAAAATTCTACAATTTGAAGCAGTGCAAATTCAGTGAATTTGTTTAATACCTATATCTCATTGTTAAGTTCGAAAAACCCCATCGTATCAATCTCAATGTTGGACTATTACACATTCATGTACCCAAAAACATCGAATTGAATAATTTTTGATATATATATTAAGTTCTCAGGCCGACATAGCTTCTGGTAAGATGGAGGCTAATTTAATTCTAAACATTAACTTGTATTCATATTCCACATCTTTGCTAGTTAATTAATCTTCTTGTTTGAAGAATAATTCGACTATCTGTTTAAATCATAAACGCTTCACTTGGAAATGTATTTTTTCATCAGAAATTTCCATTTTAGTTCAAACTTTATCTCTTTTGCTGGAAATTTTCTACCTTATGTAATAAATTTTTTTTTTTTAAGATGGCACTGCTTGGTTGAAAAAATTTTGGTTTGAGATTCTCCTTATTCGGTCGAAAAAAAGAACTACATAATTTGAAGTTTAACTTCTGGATTAACTTCTTTGCTTAATAATGTCTCATTTTCATCAAAATTTCTACCATTCGCTCGTAAATCAACTTTTTTTCATGAAGAATTGAATCTTCCGTTTATTTTTTACTAGTTTCGAATTTTAACGTTTCGGGGTAGAAAATTATACTATTTGATTGATAGTTGACTTTCTTCTTAAATTTATGGCTCTATTTGAAACATACTTTTTTTGTGAAAAAAGCATATTTCTGGATCAAAAATTCAATTTTATTGTAGATAATTCTTATTTTTGTTCTACAAATTTGAACAATTCTCTTTTAATTCGTTTTACTCCTAAAAATGAATCTTCTTATCTACAAAATACATTTTTCCGTCGGAAGTTCAACTTCTTGGATAAGAATTTATCTTTCTTGGAGGAAAATAAAAAAATTTGGTTGGAAAAGTTAGAGATCGAACTATTTATTCGAAAATCTATGCAATTCATTGAAAATGACCTTTTGTAGTAGAAAATTATTCTGGTTTGGTAAAAATTAATTTTCTGTTCAGAAATAAATATATTTTGTTGGAGATTTGTCTTCTGATAGATAATCTTTTTGTTCAACATTTATCAATTTGGATTGTAAAATCAACTTTTTTTATGGAAACAAACTTTCGCAGTGCCATAAAAAGTTTCTGAATGAGAAATTCATCGTTTGTGATAGAAGATTCGTCTTGCTTGGTAGAGAAAAAACTTCTTTGTTAAAAATTATCATCGGGTTGAAAATGCAACTATTTTTGATTGAAGATCGATTTTTTTCGTTTGGGATTTTTAAATTAAAGAGGAATGCCCTCTCCTGCATACTTTTCAATCTAGTCTTAGAATACGTAGTTAGGCAAGTACAAACAGAACCGACGGGCGCG
>WSXT02049469.1:0-13026 GCA_011762715.2 Neuroterus valhalla
AGGCGCGCTCAAACTTGCGAGCGAAGCGAGCTGCGCGCGATGAGAATGTGCCCGCGAAGCGGGCAGATTTTTTCTCTCAAGATTCTACAATTAAGTTGGAAATTTATAGTTTTTGGTCAAAAATCCAACTACTTTGTTGATACTTAAACCATGGATTTTTTCTCAGATTTCCCTTCTTGGTTGAAAATTCATATATTTTGTAAGAAATACTTCTTTCCATGTAGGAAATTTATCCGGTTTGTTAAAAATTCAATTTTTGATTGAGGATTTAAATATCTCGTTCAGCATGTACATGAAAAATTATGTTTTTCAGAGACTATTCTATTTTTTAAGTCGAGAATTTATGATTTATTTTTTTTTTAAATTCGTTTTTCTTTTGAACATCAATTTCCTAAGCTAGAAATTCATATTTGTTTCTGAGATATTTATATATTTTGTGAGTGGTTTGATCATTTTGTTGAAATTTCAAATATCTTGTAGAAGCCATTTCTGTAATCAAAAATTCAACTATTGTATTAAGAAATAATATTTAAAATCATATCGAAATTTTTTTGGAAACTGAACTTTTTTGCCTCACTCTTCTTTTTTGATTGAAAATTCATCAAGGATGGATCAGAAATAAACTATTAATTTTTAATTTATCTATTCGGTAAACACTCACCTTTTTCGTTAAAAAAACAAAATTCTGAAGTTGAGAATTCAACTCTTTTTTGAATAATTCATTCTCTCGACTTCAAAATTAATTTAGTATCAATATTTACGTTCTTGCTTGGAAATCCGACTATTTGATCAATAATTATATATGTATACCTATTGTTGAAAATTCAGCATTTCAGCTGAACATTATACTTATTGGCAGAAAATTGATTTTTTCTTTCAAGATTTCACGATTAAGTTGAAAATTCATCTTTTTTGGTCGAAAATTCAACAACTTTGTTGATACTTGAACTGGTTTGTTGGAAATGGATTTTTTCCAGCTTTTCCTTCGTGTTTGAAAATTTATATATTTTTTAGGAAATGCGTCTTTTCAAGTAAAAAATTCAAACATGTTGTTAAAAATTCAATTTTCGATTGGGGATTTAAATATTTCGTTAAATATGTCCAAAAAATTATGTTCTTCAAAGACAATTCTATTATTTAGTCGAGAATTTATGATTTCTTTCTTTTTTTTTTTTGAACATCAATGTTCTAAGTTGGAAATTTCTATTTGTTTTAGAAATATTCATATATTTTGAGAGAGGCTCGATCATTTTGTTGAAATTTCAAATATTGTGTAGAAGCCATTCTTTTAATCAAAAATTCGAATATTGTATAAGGAAGTAAAATTTGTAGGTATATTGAGATTTCGTTGAAAACCAACCTTTTTTGCTTAACTTCTTTTTTCTAGAAAATTCATCAAGGATAGATCGGAATCAAACGATTGATTTGTTAATTCCACTATTCAGTAAATACTTACCTTATGTGTTGAAAACCATATCCCTGAATAGAAAATTCAACTCTCTTGTGAACAATTATACTTATTGGTAGGAGATTAATTTTTTTCTTTGAAAAGTTAACTACTTGGATAAAATAGAATCTTTCTTAGCTGAGAGTTCAACTACTTAAATAAATTTCCATCTACTTTGTTAATAATTTATTTTCTCTCCAAGATTTACATCTTTGCCTGAAAATTGATGTACTTTTTGGAAAAAGAGTGTTGTGAGGTAAAAATTACTCCAGTTTGTCGGAAACTCCTCTTTTTCTATATCAGGCATTGTTAAATAAAATGTATGGAATAAAAATTGTCCGAAAATTTGGAAAAATTTTTTTTCTGTGTGAAGTTTTGTTAAGCCTTTTATGTTGAATGAAGCTTCTTTTTCTACATCTATAGATGTCTATTTTATCTAGAAAGTACTCTCTATTTTTATTTAGTTTACGTGGGAAAGGTTCCGCCGGATTAGTCCGCATTTGCCGCTAGCGATAATTCCATCATCGTTGGCGCCGGAGGGGAATCCCGCGTGACCGACTGGCACTTGTCAAATGAATAGTTAAATTTGAATTGCCAGGGAAGAAAAAAAATATCTTATATATTTTCTAAATACTGTTCATGATTACAAAAATTATTTTGAATAATAAGCACATCAAAGCGTTTATCAACTTATACGGTATTGCCGACACCCTCAAACTTATCTTTTTCATTCGAAATAAAACCGTTTTGTTAGAAATTCGTCAATTTAGATTGGAAACATTAACTCGTCTGGTTAAGAATAAATTTTCCTGTGAAAAACTCAACTTTTCGATTTGAAAATTTAACCTGATCTCCCTAAAAGATGATAATAAATCATTTTTATGCATCGAAAACTGTTTTGTGTCTCTATACAAGAAACTAAGCAAGCGCAAAGCGCGCAAAATTATGCCAGCAAATCAATAGAATCAAACGCAACCTTCCATTAATATATTTGCCACCCACCAACTCAGAGAGATGATTAACTATTGAAACATGTTTGTATGCTTCTGGATTATTAGAGAGGAATTTGTGTGCAGATATCTCTGGTAGTGGAATAATTTTAATTAGAAGGCATACACGATGGTCTATTCTGCCGCATCGGTTGACATTCGAAACACGTGAGGGTATAGGGAAAGCAAAGAGGATTGTGGCTGACGACTATTGGTCATGGCATCAGAGTTTGGAAGAAGGATAAAAGGGATGAAACAGGAACAAGAGAGGATAGAAAAAGAGAAATGGAACAGGCATTTAATTAACAATACCGGATGCTCTCCGTTATTCCGTTGTGCTGACATTCAACAAATAACCGTGACGTTGCAAAGTCATTTTATGACGCTCCTCATCACAATTTTTAACGAGTTACCTACGCTAGGAATCACAGTTTGTCCTCTTTTCTACCTAATTCCGTTTTTGCTCCTCTTTCCTTCCTATATTTAGAAAGTTTCCCAGAACACCTCACATCGATATATTTGACCCAACTTCTCTATTTTTCAAGATTTCTTAATGTATTTTTCAAGATTCATGAACAGGAATTGAAGATATAAGTAAAATAGTCATTTTAACACATAACACAACTTGACGGGGTGACTAAAAGACAAAGAGCGAGCGAGTGCACTGCGAGTGAATGAGTGCTTGAGCATTTTTGGCGATTTGAGCGTACGAGCGAGAACGAAAGAGCGCAGCCTCAACTCATTCTACTTACGTCTACTTATTCTTACTGTGCAATTTTATTTACCCTATTCTTCCGTGAGACTTCCGTTTTCTCTTTGATTCACTTCTCTCCTACCTCAGCCTTTCCCTTTACACAATTATTCTTTCATTAAATCTCATTCGCTCCTCAAGCTTCCTCCAATTCCTCCATCTACTCTTCCCCCTGCCCTTTTACCCCCAGAATCATTACCACTTTCTGCTGCCAGCTCCCTTCATTTTCCATTCCTTTATGTTCCCATGTTTCTTCTTCCCATTCCCATATTCTGCACTTTCTCTTCTCCTTTTCTTCCCAATACGTCGCTTTCCTGACGTCGTTTCCCAATCTAAATCTTTCTATTCTTGTCCATCTCTTTTCTCCACACCCCTTTTCCAAATACTTTGGTAGACCTTCCTTTTTTATAATCTTATACCATTTATTGTATTTCGATCCCTTAATCCTTTCCTATGTTTCTATTAATTGACTTTTGTTATCTCTTCCCTCTTATTCTTCAAAGTTTACTGCGATTTCCTCTCCTATATGTCTATCTCGATCACTGTCCCTCTCCTTTCTTCCACCTCCTTCAGACCTTTTTTCCCGTACTCTCCTCCTTTTTCCTCCCTTAGCTTTTCTTCAATTTTTCATGACCTCTTACCTGCTCTGATATACAACCTTTCCATCTCTTCCCTTCCCTTCCATAACCATATTTCTGCTCCATATCCTAAAACTGGCCACACCCGGGTAATAAATAACCACATTCTTCTCTTTCAATCTTTCTGAAACCTACTTTTTCCTATGCCCCATACCTGCTTCATTACCTGTACTGCTTTTTTTATTCTTTCTCTTATATGTGCCTCATAATCTCCATTGGCTTGCAAGGTGTATACTAAATATTTAAATTTTTTCATTTCTCCTATCTTCACTCCTTTCCATCTCCTAGTCTATACTTTACTTCTTCCTCTTCCTTTTCTGAACCTCATCATTTCAGTCTTTCCTACATTCAATTTTAATTTCTCCTCATCTGAGTATTTCTTCAACCCTGTAATTAGACCCCCCGTTTCCTCTTCATCCTCTGCCATCATTATTATATCATCTGCGCATGCCAGTGTATATATCTTCACTTTTCCCATCTTAACACCTTTCGACCCTTTTCTGCTCATCGCTTCTTCCAAGTCTGAGATCAAGATATTGAATAAAAGTAGGCTCAGAGGACACCCTTGTCATACTCCTCTCACCAACCAGAAACTATCGCCTACTTGGAAGGCTACTTGTAACCTGATTTTTGTCTCACGAAATATTCCTTAAACTATCTTTATTAGACCTTCCTTTATCCTTTTTGTTACCATAACGGTTTCTATCTCTTCCCTGTCAAAAGTATCGAATTCCGCTTTTAGGTCGACGAACATAGCTATCATTCCTCCCTTCTCTTTTTTATTACTCCTATTTATAATATAATTTACGACGTATATGTTGTCCATCACTCCCATTCCTTTTCTAAACTCTGTCTGATTTGGTTGCAACATCCCTTTTTCCTGAATTTCTTTCTTTATTCTCCCTAATAATACCGCTACATATAACTTGTACGAAGTTAGCATAAGCGTCTGGCCAACTCTAGCCACCCCTCTCCTCTCCATACCCCATTCCACACTATCCATGCCCATCCAGTACAAATTGAGAAAAATAGCAGAAAAGGAGAAAAAGAATAGAAAGGAAACGTGGGTTAAGAATGGGAAAATAAAAATACAAGATATATGGTGTGATTGGGATGAAGAGACAGATACGTTAGTAAAAAGTGTATTTTCGGGGGACTGGAAGAGAAAGGCAGGGGGAAGGAGGGAATATGAAATAGCAGAAAGCAAAAAGAAAAAGGAAGGAAGGGGTGAGTGGAAAATATGTACTCGAATGTAGCAGGATTGGAGAGAAAAGATAGAGAATTCATGAGAATTTTGAAACAGTGGGAGGTGGTAGTGATGATGGAAACGTGGCTAGATGAGGAAGGATGGGCAAGAATAAGGGGAAGGTTACTAAGAGGTTACAGTTGACAGATTCAAAATGCAAAGAGGAGAAATAGGGAAGGCAGAACAATGGGAGGAATGGTGATGGAATAGGACGGAATATCTTTCGGAGAAGGATAGGAGAATGATGAAGGGAGAAATTGAAGGATTATTAAAAGAAGAGACGAAATTCAGAGGAGAGAGATGGAAGATGGTGGAAGTGTATGTGAACGGAGGTATGCAGGGAGAATTCTATGTCCATAAAAGAACTGATGAAAGAAAACAAAGAGGGGATTAGGCTTGTAATAGGAAGAAATTTTAATGCAAGAACAGGAGATAGCGGAGAAAGGGAATAGGGATAAGAGCGAAAAAGAAAATCCAAAGAAAAGATACTTAATGGGGAAAGGAAGAAATGGATAAAGTGCTTAGAGGAAATGGAGTGTTTTATCATAAACCGAAATATAGAGGACGATGAGGAAGGAGAATATACACGCTTGGGACGTAAAAAAGAGAACGGTCATTGAATATGTGATAGTGAACAACGAGGTAACAGAGAAGATCAAGAAACTAGAGGTAGGAGAATATAAGGGTTCTGACCACTTTCCATCATTAGTGACGATGCAGGGTGATAAGAGTACCAAACATACGGTAAAACAAGAAGTAGAGGCAAGAAGAACAGGGAGAGGGGACTGTTCAATAGAAGGGAAAGAAGAATTAAAAGAGAAGCTGAAGGATGTGAAAATGGGAGGAGGAAATGCAAATGAAGAGATGGAAATAATGATAGGAGAATAAAAAAAAGTTAGAGGGAACAAGCAAGAAAGAAGTTAGTAGGGAAGAGAACGGGAATGGATGGGATGAAGAATGTAATGAGAAAAAGAAGGAAGTGAGAAAGGAATTAGGAATATGGAGGAAAGGAGAAAGTAGTGAAGATGAATATAGAAGCAAAAAAAAAAGAAACATACGAAGTGTCTGATAAGAAAAAAGAGGCAGAAAATAGGAGGTTTGAAAAAGAGGCGGAGAAGGCTTGAACAGAAGAAGAGGTATGGAAAGTAGTAGATAAAGAGAGAAAAAAGAGGTAAAGCGTAAACCAGGATATTGAGATGGTACGACGGGAAATGTAATTCATGGATCTCCTAGGAGGGGTAGAGAATGAAGTCAGGAAGCGCAGAAGAGAGGGAAAAGAAATATACGACGAAGAGGACATAACAAGAGAAGGAATAATCAATGTTTTAGGAACAATAAAGGAAGGGAAAGCTCCAGGTCTTGATGAAATTCCAAATGAAGTATGAATATATGAGGGGAATGAACTAAAGCAATGGGCATGGATAATGTGCAATAGGGTATGGAGAGGAGAGGGTTGGCTAGATATATAGAAAGGAGGGGTAGTCGTTCCGATACTGAAGCAGGCAAAGGAGAGGAGGCTAAGGATTATAGGGAAAGGCCGCTAATGCCAACCTCGTACGAGTGATATGTAACAGTATTGGCTGAGAGATTAAAGAAAGAAGGTAAGGAAAAAAGTTGAGATAGTTCCATAAAATCAGACGGGTTTTAGAAAAGGAATGAGGGTGATGGACAACATATACGTTGTAAATTATATAATAAATAGGAGGATTAAAAAGGAGAAGGGAGGTTTGGTAGCTATGTTCGTAGACCTAAGGGCAATGTTCGATTCTCTGGACCGGAAAGAGATAGAAAAGGTTATGTTACCTTTTGCAATACATGCACGAAAATGGCCACATTCCGAGTCCGTAAAGCGTGCGCGGAGTTCCACATTCCTCTACTGTGAAATTAGCGTGCGGGAATGTAGCGTTCGCGCACTGTTTTGCGTGCGGGAATATTCCCGCACTGGTCCCATTTACAAGCGCTGGCCTTGAGTTAGTTCGGGAATGAATATCCACACGGCATGTGGCGCTATCACGCGGCGTAGACGGACAAAGCAGCTGATCGCATGTTTCCATGACGCTCATGACAAGCAATCAAGTATCCGACCATCATTTTTTATTGTCGACTTGATCATGAATACTAATTTGGAAAAAAGTTGCCGGGTACTCCGCTAAAAATCCGAGCAGCAGCTAAAACAGTTACCGAGAAGCTGTTGCCTCCAAAATCGTTGGCCAAATATACCTCTGTGTATAATATGTTTTTATCCTGGTGCGAAAAAAGTAAAATAACCTCTGTGTCTGAAAATGTGCGCCTCGCAAATTTTGATGAACTTTCGAAAAATCTAGCACCTTCAACACTGTTAGCACGATACTAAATGTTAAAAAGCACATTAAATATAAAGCAAACGATCAACATTGAATTGTATCACCAACTAACTGCTCTTCTAAAAAGAAAAGCTGATGGATATCAGAGTAAAAAGTCAAAAACTTGGACTTCTTGTGTGGAATGAAAACATCGGATATACGGTTCATTCAGGTTAGAATTCGACTTTTATTTTCACACAAAAAGTATTAAAATTTAGACATTTGGAGGTTAGAACCCTTTCCCAACGCCTGTAACTTGACATACATGCATACATACATACAGGAAAGCGCAATCACACATGGTTATAAACACATCCACTGAGAAAATAAGTATTGCATATAGACCAATTTTAGATTATTTGAGCTCGATTGTTTCTGAGCCAATTTGGTGGGAGTGCCTAGAACTGAGATGTATTCACCAACCTCTTCTTTCAGTATATGGTGTCCTTGGGGCCTGCAGGCGCGAGGAAATAACAAATACAACGATAAACGATGTCTAAGAGCATGGAGCAATGCTGCTCGTAAAAATTCCAAACCAACCTATTGGCATTAACGAAGTTGGTGACATGCCTCAAAAAATTGCAGACTACCTAAATCTACCGGACGCCAGCTCATACACGGGTCACGCCTTTCGCCGAACGTCCGCCACCTTGCTTGCAGACTCCGGTGCCAACACCACCACTATCAAACAACACGGTGGATGGAGAGCAACATCAGTTGCCGAGGGTTACATTGAAAATTCCATCAATTACAAGAGAAAAATTTCAAACATGATAACTAAATCTATAAATGTAAACGAATCAACATCGGTTGAAATTCTGATTTAAACATCGTACCATTAAAACAATCTAGAGTCAAACAAACACAAAACATTGAAGTTGTTGCCAAAAAAACACAAATTTTTCCCTGTTACTACGTCACTGAGCCTCACTATCCGCGTCAATAGTTGTAATTTTCATTCATTCTTTGCAAAAAATATCGTGTGTTATACGTGCAAGAAGGTATTCCACTCGTGTGAACTTTGTTACATTCATGGAATGTTCAACTTCCCGCACTTATTACACAATGTACTATTAAAGCACTAACTCTGGTACTAGTTGATTTTCGATGTTCAAGTGTGAATTCCATGTTCCAGAGAAATAACCATAACCTAAGTAGGTGTTACACATATCATAGGAAATTATCAAAAGAATGATCTGTGAAAACGAATTCAGGAAATGCGTTCTTGTGATGTTTCTGCGAGTGTTTCGGTGTGTCTGCGAATGCCTTGCGCTGCCATATCGGTTAGTTCGTGCAGGGACCGATAGTGTCGCATAGAATATTTTGATCTTCTATACCACATAATTGCATTGGTGGTTCCTGCATAATTGGTTCCTGTAGCCTTTGAAAACGAGACGCAAACGAGGCGTAATATCAGACAGCGACCTCCTTTGATGAAACTTTGCAAATCTTGGCCGCCATGTTAGTTATAGCGCATTCGCGAGTCGTTTGAAATCGTGCATTATATAGTTCTCATCTTATGAAGTGTTTCGTTGTTTTTTATGAACAAAATGGATAAAAAACATCCTGAAGTTTTCAAATAAACTACAATTTACCTGCTTGATGAAAAAATTAGGGGTAAGTATTGTGTTTCTAATATACGCAATTTATTAGAATTTGGGTTTAACAGGCCAAAAAATCGGAACACTTAAAAAATTAAGGAAAAAATGTTAATTTTCAGAATCTAGTCCGTAATCTAGGAACCTGAAGGACTTATTTCAATCACGATCTTTGTAAACAAAATCGGAATACAAAAAACAAGTATAGAAATTCACCTAGCAGGAGCATTCTCAAGACCGTAAGGCATACGGTCAAACTCATAGCATCCATAGGAGTGTTCTTGAATATAGTCTCGTTTTTATAATAAAGTTCTTATTGTTAATGTTTTCTGTAGTGACAGTTACTGACAGGCCTCTACTTTGTACCTCTGACAAAAATCAAGTTTCTCCCAAACGATAACTGTTTATTCTCATATTTGAAAATTCCGGAATAGTGCAAATCAAAAATCTTCTAATCGAAAATTTTCTCAGGATAGTGACATGTTGCAAAGATACAGTATACACAAATTCATGCGTTCGTAGATACCATGACGTAAAATATGAATTTATCAAAGGTAGATTAGAATTGATCATTGCAAGATAAGAATTTGAATATAAAACACTTAGAACTAAGAATATAATAAAGTAGGGTTATATTTAAAAAAAGTGAATTGAATCTCTTTAGAACAATTATTAATGAACAAAAAGTGACTAGACTCATGAGTTTTGGATGGCCAGATCGAAACATTTTTATTTTTGCGAATTCATATTCAACGATTATAAAAAAAAACACTAACTTCACTTTTTATCCCTAATTGTTTACACTTTTGGAGAAAGCAAAGAAATATTTTACGAGAATAGAGAAATAAATTCCGCTGATTGATATAATTCCGAACTGGAAATAGAACATCCACAATTTTTAGTGGCAAAATTTCCAAAACATCGAAAATTAAAATAGCAAAATCTCAATCGAAAACAAAACTTTTTTTGAATAGGAAAGTCAAAATCTCGACCTAAATTAATTTTTACCAAAATAATACAATTTTTAACTGAATAGTTGAATTTTTAACAGAATAATTTAACTTGTCGAGTAGTTGAATTTCTAAGAAAACAATTGAATCCTCAATCAATAAAGATTGATTTTTAACTAAAATTGCTCCTTCTAAATATTTAAGAGATTTCTACGACAGTCCAAAGAGGATCTTGAATAACTTTTGAGGATTCCACAGATTTTGGTACATTTTTTTATCCAAGAATAGTTCATGAGATTCCTAAGAATCTCTTGAGAATTCATAGCCTATGGGAAGATTTCGAAGTATTTTTACGGCTTCAAACCTACTTCAGAACACTTCAAGGATTTCACTGAGATTTCGACGATTTTCAAAAAGTTTTCAATCCATTTCCAGATGAGAAAACACTTTTTTTTTCTTGTTTGAAAGGAGGAGAAGGTGAAATGACTCTTATCTAGTTTTCCACATAATAAAATTCAATACTTTGTTTTCCCTGAGAAAAAAGCCGAGAAATGTAGCATAGCCTCTTTGAAGCCTCTGAAATATGTGCTACATTTTTCAATAATGTTTGCGAAAAGAGAATAGGAATAAACTTTTAATACTACTTTTCCTGAAAATACTAGATTTTAAAGTCATTTTTCGGAATACATAAAATATAAAGTTTTTGCACCCTTTGAATACCTGAAATTTCAAGTAAGGATATAGAATTTTCAACAAAATAGATAAACTCCAATCAAAAATTAAATATAAAAACGAGAAAATTAATTTTCTACCATAAAAGACAAATCTCTAAGCAAGTGGTACAATTTTTAACCAAAGATAGGAATTTTCAACTAAAACGATGCATTTTTCGCCTTATTAAGAATTCAATTGATGGGTTAAATCTTCAACCAACAAGATTTTTAGTCAAGGAAAACAGAAGTTCAACCAAGTCATCAAATTTACATAGCGCAAATACGAATTCTCTACAGAAGTTGAAGAATTCCATTTGCAACAACAAAAAAAACGAATTTTCAGACCAAAAATGGAGTAATCAAATTTTGAGTTGAACAGAAGATTTCTTACCAGAAAAATACCACGCTTTTCCAGAAAAATAGTAACATTTTTAACCAAAGAGGTGAATCTTCAAGTAAAAAAATGAATTGTGGAGAATGACGACAGTCAAGAAGAAGAACATTCAAAGCATAATTCCAAATCCTACGCTCGATAATGTATTTACCTCGCGCTACGCGCTCGGTTTGTTTTTCACCTCGCGCTTCGCGCTCGGCTTCATACGTGCTTGATTCAGTTTACAATGCATGTAATGCATACACAGAGTTGCAAATTTTTCAAAACTGCTGAAAACCTCTACTTTTATGAATATTATTGATTTTTGAAATATTTTTGTTGAAATTTTGTTTTTATATTCAGTTTACGTAAGGCTCTACTGGCCTTAAGGAACACATTCTCATTACAATACTCGCTACTAATATTTACATCTCGCATAGTTTGTCTAGCAAATTGTATTTTGCATTGTTTAAAAAGCGTTATCACGATTAAAACAAAAAATATACACCTAATTGAAAAAAATTTCATGTAAAACTTGTAGAACAACGAACAATTTTTCTAATAATTTTTTCTTCCTGTCTCTTATTGTTTAGCTTGAAAATGAAATTTTTTTTGTAAGTAGATTTTTTGATGGTAAACAATTTGCTTAGTTTCAATTTTTTTCATACCTCGCATAGTTTTGCTCAAAAATGGAAATTTTCAATTTTGGTAACATTTTCGACAATATTGATCAAAAACTACACATCTTATGAAAAAATGGTATGTATAAAACTCATAGGCTTTTTTAAAATGAATAATTATTGTTCTTAACATTTTTTCGCACCTTGCATAGCTTGGCCAAAAAATGAATCTTTCTATTTTTCATTCACTTTTTACCTACTATAAGGAACAGTACTTACAATTTTTGAATCTTAGGAAAAAAAATCCAAAAAAATGTTCAAAATGCTTCCCCTCTTCTATTTTTTATCCAAAATAGCTGTTTAACGAACGCCACTTGTATTTTTGATCCCTCAAAATGGGTGCCAAAGCACGATCGAATATGATCATTCTTTCGATAGTTATCAAGTTCACAGATTATTTTTTATCCTCATTTTTCGTGTGATCAAAATTGGAATTTTTGATTTTTTGAGAAAATTTAAAAAGTTGTATTCACGATCTTGTAGGACTCCCAAAAAGAAACATCTTTTCTCTCTGACTTTCTCTTCAATCTTGCGTAATTTGCCTAAAAATTATCATTTTCTTTTATATTTTTGAATTTTGAAAATGCCACAACTTTGGCAATTTTGTTTTAATCAAAAAAATCACGAGGATAAATTGCTCAGCTTTTTACCTACTATAAGAAACCGTACTTAGAATTTTTGAGTCTTGGAAATAAAAATCCAAAGAAATTTTCAAAATGCTCCCCCTCTTTTACTTTTGATCCGAAACAGCTGGTTAACGGACTCGACTTGTATTTTTGGTCACTTAAGATGAGTGCCAAAACACGATCGAATATGATCATTCTTTCGATAGTTATCAAGTTCACAGATTTTTTTTTTCCTTATTTTTCGTGTGATCAGAATTGGAATTTTTATTTTTTTGAGAAAATTCAAAAAGTTGTATCCACGATCTTGTAGGGCTTCTAAAAAGAAACATTTTTTCTCTCTGACTTTCTTTTCAATCTCGCGTAATTTGGCTAGAAATTCTCATTTTCTTATACATTTTAGGATTCTATCAAAAAAAGTCAAAAGGATACATTATTTTATTTTTTACGTGCTACGAGAAACCGTACTAACAATTTTTGAATCTTGGGAAAAAAATCCCAAAAAAATGTTCAAAATGCTCCCCCCCTTCGATTTTTCATCCAAAATAGCTGGTTAACGAAATCATCCTGTCTCTTCGGTCCCTCAAAATGTGTGCCAGAGGGCAATCCAATATGATCATTCTTTCGAAAGTTATCGAGTTCACACATTATTTGAAATTTTTTTTTGTGCGATCAA
>WSXT02049480.1:0-27618 GCA_011762715.2 Neuroterus valhalla
GCGGCCTGGTGCTGCAGGGGCGGGGGTGGGGGGGGGGGGGGGACGGCGGGGGTGGGGAGGGGGGGGAAGGGGGGGGGGGGGGGGGGGGGGGGGTCAAATTTTACACAAACCTAATACCTCCTCTGATGAGAATGTAAAAATCTGCCGGCTGCGCGGGCACAAACTCATCGCGCGCTTCGCTCGCAAGTTTGAGCGCGCCTAAGGTGCGCGTCTTTCGGATCTTACGCTTCGCGCTCGATAATAAATATACCTCGCGCTACGCGCTCGGTCTTTGCACTTCCCTAAAATTGTGTATAGAGCTTTTGAAACTAAAGAGTAGAATGTGGGCGCTTGTATTTGATGATTATTACATTCAATCTGTCAAAAGCTTTTGGTACTTTAGCTACATCTATTGATTGCACTTTTCATCGCAGCATCTCGACCCAATGAAAAAAGTTGTGAAAAACATTACCCCCAACATTTTTTGTCCTTACGAATTTTCCCAAAAACCTACCATTTCCGGGATGCAACAGATTCAAAAACTTTTTGAGTTTTCTCAAGAACCCGACCCTGAACGATGCCGCATTTTTCAGGTTTCATGGTATTTTTTTCCAAGAACGGCCTTTTTTGTGACAGATTGACTGTACCAGATTGTGAATTCTCTTTCGTTCAAGCTTCTCCGGCTTTCACGAATACATTTTCGTCGTGTGCCACGCATCCCATAAAAAAGAACAGTTTTTCTTTTGGAACTTTTCTTTGTGTCTTGTTAAGATTTGCTAGAAACTTGACTTTTATTTGAAATTTTGTTTTTTCGGATTAATACCGAAACTATAAATCTCATGAGAGGAAAACTAAACAAAATTTTTAGATGCTCTTTCGAAGAAAAATTTTTTTCTTAATCTACAATTTTCTATTTTTAGACTATTCTTGCAGAAAAAAACAAAAACCATAGGCCCTATTAAGAAATTATTGAGAAAAAACTCGTGAGAAGGTATTAGATAAACCATTTTAGTACTTTTACTTTTTTCCGTATCTAACATAGAATGCTCACAAAATGGAACTTTTGAATTTTTGTTCATTATTTTTTTTTGCGATCAAAATGGGAATTTTGATTTTTTGCGAAAATTTAAAGAGTTGTATTAGCGATCTTGTAAGGATCTCAAGAAGAAAGATTTTTTTCCTCTTGCCTTTTTTTTCAATTTTGCGTTATTTGGCTGAAAATTCTCATTTTCGTTTATATTTTTTAATTACGAACATACTATAAATCTGACAAGTTTGTTATTATCGAAAAAAATGATTGGGATAAAATGTTTTACTTTTTACGCGATACTAGAAAATATACTTACATTTTTGAGTCTTGGAAAAAAGTAAAAAAAAAAAATGTTCAAAATTCTCCCCCTCTTTGATTTTTCATCCAAAATAGCTGGTTTACGAACTCGATTCGTCTTTTTGGTCCCTCAAAATGCGTGCGAAAGTACGATCGAATATGATCATTCTTTCGAAAGTTATTGACTTCACAAATCATTTTTCACTATTTTTTGTGCGATCAAAATTGGAATTTTCGACTGTTTGAGAATATTCAAAAAGTTGTATTCAAGAACTTGTAGGGCTCCTAAGGAGAAACATTTTTTCTCTCTGACTTTCTTTTCAATCTTTCGTTATTTGGCAAAAAATCGTAATTTTCTTTCATATTTTTGAATTTTGAAAATATCATAGCCCTGACAATTTTGTTTTTATCGAAAAAAAATCGTGAGGATAAATTGTTTCACTTTCAACCTACTACAAGAAATTGTACTTACAATTTTTGAGTATTAGAAAAAAAGTCCAAAAAATTTTTCAAAATGCTTTACCTAATTTATTTTTATCCAAAATAGCTGGTCAACGAACTCAAAATGTATGCCAAAGCACGATCGAATATGATCATTCTTTCGAGAGTTATCGAGTTCACAGATTATTTTTCAATATTTGTTGTGCGATCGAAATTGAGATTTCCGATTTTTTGAGAAAATTCAAAAAGCTGTATTCACGATCTTGTAGAGCTCCTAAGACGAAACTTTTTTTCTCTCGGACTTTCCTTCCAATCTTGCGTTATTGGGTTAAAAAATTATCATTTTCTTACAATTCTTACAATTTTTGAGTCTTGGAAGAAAAGTAAAAAAAATGTTCAAAATGCTCCCCCTCTTTGATTTTCATCCAAAATAGCTGATTAACGAACTCGACTTGTCTTTTTGGTCTCTCAAAACGTGAGCCAAAGCACGATCGAATATGATCATTCTTTCGAAAGTTATTGACTTCACAGATTATTTTACATTTTTTTTGGTTGATCAAAATTGGAATTGTTTATTGTTTGAGAAAATTCAAAAAGTTGTACTCACGATCTTGTAGGGCTCACAAGAAGAAACATTTTTCCTCTCTGACTTTCTTTTCAATCTTTCGTTATTTGGCAAAGAATCGTCATTTTCTTTCAAATTTTTGAATCTTGAAAATATCATAACCCTGACAATTTTGTTTTTATCGAAAAAAGTCATGAGGATAAATTATTTCACTTTTTACCTACTACAAGAAATCGTACTTATAATTTTTGAGTATTGGAAAAAAAGTCCAAAACATTCTTCAAAACTTATTTTTTATCCAAAATAGCTGGTCAACGAACTTAAAATGTATGCCAAAGCACGAACGAATATGATCATTCTTTCGAAAGTTATCGAGTTCACAGATTATTTTTCAATATTTTTTGTGCCATCGAAATTGGAATTTCCAATTTTTTGAGAAAATTAAAAAAGTTGTGTTTACGATCTTGTAGAGCTCCCAAGACGAACCTTTTTTCTCTTGGACTTTCCTTTCAATCTTGCGTTATTGGGTTAAAAAATTATCACTTTCTTACAATTCTTACAATTTTTGAGTCTTGGAAAGAAATTAAAGAAAAAAAAAAAAATTCCCAAAATGCTTTTTGACTTTTCTTCCAAAATAGCTGGGTAACGAACGTGACCTGTCTTTTTGGACCCTCAAAATGTGTGCTAAAGGGCAATCCAATACCTTCTCATTATGATGAGAATGTAAAAATTCTGCATTTCTTCTGGAGTTCAAGAAGCTAACCGAAATTCGAGAAATGAAGTTTCGATTTGGGGATTTGAAGTGGTTTGTTAGTCATTAAGATCCAAAAACACAGTGAGGGTACTCAGATTGAGAGTACTGCCTCAACATCAGACATGCGTGCAACTTCCGTAGAACTCCAACAATTTCTGAGCCTCCTTCTCCAGCATATTGGTATCCATTTCGTTTCCAGAATTCCTGACTTCGGGTTCATAATCAGCGACCCAGAAAACCTTATACCAAGTTTTGTAAAAATTCGATCATTCTTCAGCATGGATAAACCCCCACCTGATAGGTTTCATCAAAATCGAATAATTTTGTAGCATACTTGTCCGCTATACTGGATCCTCCATTCTATATTAGGGGATTCTGGCTTCAGATTCGTAATCAGCGATTTTGTAAACGACTCATTTTGTTAAATAATTTTCTTTTGCTTCAAACATTCGAATATTCGATATGAGAACAGCAGAAACACGTCAGGTTCTAACGTCTTGTTGAGAATTTATTAAAAATTTAATAAACCCTAAGTTAGAGAAAAACAAACTCAAGTTTCCATTAAAGCTCCAACAATCAACTTAGTTTCTAAAATTTGTGGAAATCGAGAATAACAACCAATAATCTAACGATCCACTTCGGACAAATACCCATACCACACATACTCGCATTCATTCATTGGATTCTTGGTTTTCATCTTCAATTCTATGGATTTTCAGACATTAATTTATGCAGAATATTGAATGAACGCACCCCTTATTATTCACAGCTAATTTTAAAGGACTTCATTCACTGAAGTAGGAAACAGAATAACTTGAGAATAATGCCATTTTCGTCGAGGATTTCGTGTACGCCATGTCTTATCAGAATCTTCTTCTTGTCCTGCTCGTTTTCCTCGTCGTACACCAGAGATTAGCGACTCCAGGATTCGGGTAATTCACAAAGTCGGCTAAGAGGGTGTGTGGCCAAAGTTTCGCAAGAGCGGATCTAATAGCATCTAAGTTTCGGACGAGGTTCTAAATCTTTTGCTCAACACAAGACAGGTGTCCTAATCTAGCAGCGAATCTCGTAGTTTGATTATCACTTATAAACTTTGAGGCATTTACAGAAGATAGAAAGGTTGAAATAATCTCTCAACAACTAAAAGAAGCTTTCATCGCACAGAGTGAGCAAAAGTGAATTAGGTTAAAACTCCGTGGTGATTACGGCGAGGAAAGAAACAAGGATAAGCTAGTGAAAAATGAAAGATCGACGATTTTCCATTTTACCTTCACCGATCTGCTACTTTAGACATGTCGAGATTACCTGGGAATTTTTACCTGGATCACTCCTTTAACTTTTTTTCTTATCGTTGCCTCCTTTGATAGCTATCCTGCTAGCAGTAGCAACTCGTACACACGCCATTTTTATTCGTATATTAGTCGTGTATCGGTTATCGTGTAAGTTTGTTGAACTTTTGTGAAGTTTTGTGAATTAAGTAATATATGTGTTGTAATATTTATTATAAAAATCAGATTGCATATTCTACTTCAAAAGCCGCTTTTGATGTTGTAGTAGCCTCACAAGCTTGTGAAATATTGTTGATGCTGCTCCGTCATTTTTGGGTTGAACTTAAATTTGTGATACATTGATATTGGGTACAAGAACTAACAGCCCTTTCCGACTGTTTTGATCTGACAGCTTTAATATACAGTTGCGTGGTGTTTTCAAACAGTAAAACTGTAAACAAAACTGAATTCAATATTGTGATATAGAGATAAAGTGCAGCGCTCAAGTATTTATTGACTATAAAAATCATCATGAGTGATTTCAAAGAAAACTGATTTGATGCAACCGTGGAAATAAAATGGTGAAGTGTATCGCTCAAAACTGTTTTTCGGGTTATGACTCAACTCGTTCCAACGCCGAGAAAATTCATTTCCGAAACATTTTCTGGAAGAAGAGATTCTTTGGAAGAGGAAAGTTAAAGATCTTGCTGGAAATGTAATAGAATCGAAAAGTATAAGATACATAAAACAGAAAATTCATATTTATGAAGCACCTAATGTGGAAATTTCTGAAAAAAATTATTAGGAGATATAACTTCAAGTGGTTGTTACTTCAATTTGAATGACCAAATTCTAGCTACTGTCCTCTGTTTTGTGCCAGTTGTTCACTTTTTACATCTCTTAGTAGACGAGTACTTCTACGAGTAGAATCATATTAGTTTAAATCAATACAGAAAAATGTATTCTTCAAATTTTAAAAACTTCCCTATAATTAAGCAATTCCATGTGAAATCATCTGAAAAATTCAAACTGTTGTAAGAAATCTTGATGGAAATTTCAGTATTTGTCCTGTTAGGTGTTAGGAGAAAATTCCTAGAAGGATTTTTAATAAATTCAAAAAGTTTGGGAGATATTTAAAATTAGAAATTTTTATCTTCTTTCAAACTCCCATAACTTTGGTGATCTTGGTATTATTAAGGTGTGTTTTTCGGGATCATTTGTAACAATAAGCAGTTTTAGAAAAAAAATTTTGAAAACAAATATTTCAAGGACTTAGTAGAATTTCAAAAACAACTTTTCAAATTGAATTTATGAGAAAAAAAACATTTTCCATTATTCTTTCTCTTAGGTGTTGAAAGAAAATTCCCATAAGAATTTTTGAAAAATTTGAAAAGCTTGGAAGATATTCAAAATTGGAAATCTTTGTCTTTTTTCAAACTCTCATAACTTTGGTGATTTTAATGCTATTAAATTTTTTTCTAGAATCATTTGTAACCAAATGCAGTTTTGGAGAAAAAATTTTCGAAAACAAAAATTTCACAGACTGTGGAATTTCAATAAACAAATTTCAGACTGAATTTTTGAGAAGAAACTCCATTTTTCCCATATGTCTCTTTTCATAGATAACTCAAAAAGTCTTCCATTAACCCTGTAAATTTCAGAATGGGATCCCTGTCAGTTTTTGAGAATTGATGAAGAACGTATACTGTAACGAGAAGAAGTGTATTTTTCAGACTTGATTTTTTTTTCTCTAATGCAAAACACATTTTTAATGAATCTAATAACACCATTCACACTCATTATACGTGGTAATAATTGAAAAATTGTGTTTCTCTTTAATCCCTATAATACCAAAATGTGAGTATTTTGCAATACATTTCTTCCTTCCTAGTATTTTGTACATATGATTATTCCAATAGAAATGATAAAAACTGATAAATATAATGATTTTCCAAAATTATTCATCTTTAACCTCCCCAAATGTTTGAATTTTTTATTTTTTGAGTACCTCTCCCATTAGATCACATGGAACGTATGGCCACACACGAAAAGCGACACCATGCGGCATAAATTGTAAGATAGAAACTCTTAGCAATAAGGTCCGGCCATCTTTTTCAGAGTCGGATAGGGCTGAGAATAAATAACGATCACAAGAGGAGATACATCTGAGTGAAGAAAGATTTTCGCCTGATGAATCGATGGATGAGGAGATTGAGGAGGATTTTGAACGTGATTTTTATGCTGAGGCCCCCCGGGATTCCCCCCGGGCCCGCAGTTTTGATTCTTCACGAAAATTCAATTTTACAATTGTTGGGGGGGGGGGGGCGGTGAAAGGGGATCGTGCATGGTTCCCCCCGGGCCTGGATATGTTCTCGGCACCCCTGTAGCACATTGGTCTGAAACGGCGAAAAACCTGGCCAAAATTCGAAAATCGAAGATTTAAAACATCCCTATCTGATGATACTAATTCATTTAGAATGTGCGTGTGCACCTAAACGTGAAAAAGATAGAGTGCTTCTTTACCTAGATGGATGTAGGGAACGCTCCACAGTTAGCTGCTCAAGTGGTCGTGAAAAGTGTGCTCCAAAACGTCAAAATAAACACCACATTCCAAACGCTGTTATAGTTTCCTCGAGACTGCAAATTGTGCGCGCAACATGGGAAATGCAGCTGCAGGTTTGTTGAAAGACTTTACAATGTTATTTTAGAAATGGAAATACACAATGTGCTACATGTGAGGCCTAGAAAAAATTTTCTCCAAAACGTGTGAAAAAGAACAACGAACGCCGAAAAAGTTCCCTACACTTTCAGTTTAACTCGGTGTACCTGTAATGTACATTTTATAACTTGGGGATAAGTATGGTGATTAAGAATATCCAAAAATTGTGTACCCCTACGTACCCCCCGCATAACAATGACATTTTTTCGTGAGCGTGTTTGCGTGCATGTCTACGGTCCCCGTAGGAACGTGCCCCCGCATTACACATACTTTACCAATCAAACACGGTAAACACTGAATATACAAAGGTTTTCGAGGTCAAGAAATTCGAATCTGCAGTCAAAATTTCAAAAAACAAGATGGCGGAGTCACAATGGCGGACCGGTTTTAAAAAAAGTCACAAGACACTTGTGAAAGTTTGTATTTGGGGGTTTTCGAGGTCGAGGAATTCGAATCTGAAGTCAAAATTTAAAAAGAAACAAGATGGCGGAGTCGAAATGGCGGATCGGTTCTCCAGAAAGTCACACGACACTCGCGAAAGTTTGTACTCAGGGGTTTTTGACGTCGAGAAATTCGAATCTGTGGTTACTGTATAATCTGTGTTTGGAAGTATGCGTGTTCATTTTTAATGTGACCTGTACAATGACAACTGTAATAAATAATTTTTTCATAAATTCTTGAATGTCTTGTGACTTTTTCGAAAAACGGTTCGCTATATTGCACCCACCATTTTGTTTTTGAAATTTTGAATGCAGATTCAAATTCCTCGACGTCAAAAACCCCTGAGTGCAAATTTTTGCGAGTTTCGTGTGACTTTTTCGAAAACCGGTCAGCCGTTTTGACTCCGCCATCTTGTTTTTTGAAATTTCGACTACACATTTGGATTCCTCGACCTCGAAAACCCCCGAATACAAATTTTCGCGAGTGTCGTGTGACTTTTTTTGAAACTGGTCCGCCATTTTGACCCCGCCATCTTGTTTTTCGAAATTTTGACTGCAGATTCAAATTCTTCAACCTCAAAACCCCTGAGTGAAAATTTTCGCGAGTGTCGTGTGACTTTTTTAAAGACTGGTCCGCCATTTTGAATCCGCTATCTTGTTTTTTGGAATTTTGACTGCAGATTTGGATTCCCTGACCTCGAAAACTATAAGAAATACATTGTGGAGTCATTCTATGAGCGATTCTAATTTTGGCCAGCTCTTCTGCCGTTTCAGACCACTGTTTGTAGGTGTGATGGAATAACTAACATTACAGTGCAAGATGTTGAGGGCCTTGGTGATCTTGTTTCAATTAATCAATCTCAAAACGATTTAGCTCGTCAACTCATTGTTGGAGAAATATTTTATGATCAAGTTTAGGAATACGTCTCATTGAGACCAGATGAATTCTGTACAGAAATATTTTTCATTCAATACCAAAAAGGAAAGTGCAATCGTATGCAAAGTGGAAGAAAAAAAATTGTTGAAACACCATGAAGAATAGCAAAGTAAGTGGAACTATCAGAACCAAAACGATACACAGGACACTGCTCCCACAGGACTAGTGGTACATTTTTAGCTGATGGTGGATGTACTACTACTACACTGAAAAGACTAGGTTACTCGTTCAAATTATTTGTTGAAGATCCTTTTTATGAAAATTTTTTATTCAGGTTATGTTAGGAACTCTCTTAGAAATAGACAAGAAATTTTTCATAAAATAACCAATGACCAATACAGCCTACGACGAATCACTAGTAAGAAGTATCCACTTGTAACAGGTAATGTTATCACATATAACAAGGATAATGAAGAAATATAGTAAAAGATAACAATTTCTCTGTCGACTTTGAAGTATATGAAGAGGATTTATTAGAAATTGAAAGATTAGACGAGTCTGAGGTACAAAAACTAGCTTGCTCTACAACAGAACAAATCAGAAGGATGACACCTACGACTAATGAGCTTCAGCAACATTTTTTCTTCAAAGTGCCTGCAATAGTCTTTCGTAAAAGACTAGAAAATCAACGTTTTTTATCCAAACCACCAATTACAGCTTTTCCTAGAGAATCAGGAAATCAGCTCCCATTGAAAAAAGTAGATTAGTGAATAAATATTTTTAAAAAGCTGAGAATTCAAATTTACACTCTAATAAAGATCTGTATATAGTTGATAAGAATCGCATATTTCGAATGGTTACAATAATTATTACTGTTCATGCATGAAGATCTCCTGAAACATGTCATCAGTATAAATAACTTGAAAAAACGAGCAGAGTCCAAAAACGCAAATCTTTTTTGGTAAAATAATAAAGAGTTCAAAATAATTTGAACATAAGTCTAGCGCTATTCGTACGACAAGTGATGTACCTGACTCAAAATATTTTGTATCGTTTATAGCAGAGGATCTGATTTCTGCTTCGAGAATCGAACTGAGTAGATTGATTTGCGACCACCTGTGAAAATAGGGTATACCTAATGCGAGCGATAGAGCCCTTGCAAGCTCTATAATTGCCACCAAGAGCCCAACATAATCCGGCCCAGGGGGATGAATGCGTGTAAGCTAATCGCTTAATTAAATTTTGCTGGCGGGTTTGTCATACCTTTTTGATTTCGTATAAAGCTTATGCGTCATTCAATTCAAATCATATGATCCTCATTCAGAGTTTATTAAATCCTTGATCGAACTTGATATGAATGTTAATTGCAATTTTCTCTTTGATGTATACTATCGCCGGAAATTAGAGGTACGACTAGCGCAAGCACCATTAAAAACCACTCCTGATTTTAAACATGGATAATCCGTCAAAAATAGAGATAGAACGTGGGATACGTTATTTTGGAAGAAACCACGGAACCAGAAATATAGAACCTAACCTCTTCTGAACCACAATTTGAAGTTTTATGCAAACTTTGTGACTGTTGCATCTTCTGTAGAATGAAGTAAGTATGTAGATGTAGAAAAATGTGAAGAAAATTAAAATACATCACTTTGATGAGCAACTTAGTGTCAGGTATGAGAGGAATTATAATTTTATAATATAATATATTATTATAATTAATTATAATAAATTGATGCGCTTGTGAATTGCTGCATATTAATGAAATAAACGAAACAGTTAATTAAGGTAGAATGCGTATAAATTTCGCAAAGAAGTCCAAAATTTGAGGTTAGAAGACGATGTGTTCATAGAGGATATCTAGTAATCTATGTATATTCGCTGTGCTTTCATTAAAATTTACCATCATCCTTCGAAATTTTGATTTTTTATTGCAATAAATTTTCACACTTTATTTTTCATCAAATTCGCATAAAAAAAGAAGTTTTTCTACAAAATACTTACTGTGTTAGAAAATCTCTCGGTTTAGAGATAACATTCTTCATTCCCAAACAATTTTCAAGATGAAAATAGTGTTACATGAAGGCATACAAAATGAAATAAATTATTTCCAATTGTAAACTTCTTAAAAAAAGACTTCCATCTCAAAATATCTATGCAAACCGCAATCAATATAAGAATTGCGACGAAAACAAAATTTTTACTTCCCTTCATATTCTAGTACTGATATCATTGTCATTTTTTACGAATGAAATCGCAAGTCGATACTTTCCACTCAGATTTACAATTTCGCTTCATTTTTCCAATCCCAATTGCATAGGAGAATATATATGGGTTAATTCCTGTGATTATTTACTATAAATGATTACTTGTCTTTTAACAAAGTATTAATTAACACTCGAGGAAAAAAATAATCTTTCAAATAATTTGAATATCCCGCTTTGTAAATGAAAGACCCGTCAGCCACTTATCTATTGCCCAACGAAAAAGCTGCGCCTTGCGACACCTTGTCTACTTCTACCATGCATCTGTGGAGAAGTCTAGGCGTCTTGGGACTTTGGAAATATTATGCTTATCAAAGTTATCAAAGTTCACGCAACTGCCAACGTATTGTGAAAGAAATTCAATTTAATTGGGTAAGTACATCTTTACATTTTGGAGTGCGTGATAATAAATTTATTGGATAAATCTGATGAATTCACTATTTTAAATTTCTCTCAAAATAATTGATAATTATATTGATAAGAAAGATTCTATCATTTTTTCAAAATATTTTCCAAATTACGCAAAGAATCATATCCATAATATGAATTCCCAAATTAAATCATTCATGGAAGCTCATTTACACTAATTTACAGAATGCTGCTATTTTTTTCATGGGCAATTGATGCTGGTAATGCAATAATAATTTATTTCAATACTGGCTTCTATGGATAGTATTCTGAGAGGCACTTAAATTAAATTCCTTCTGTAGTAGATGCAATATAATTACATAATATTAAGGTATGTATATATCTTTATTTTTTTTTTTTTAGATCGAAGCTTTTGAAATTTCTGACAAAGTAAAAAAAGGCATATTTCCTAAAATTTTTCTCCATTTTACCATGAAAAATCAAAGGAATAAAATAAAAACTTTCAAATATGTGATTTTGTGGAAATTCATCTGATTCTCAAAATTGTGTACAATCTTTACAAACAAATCAACCAACGATAGCTATATTTTAAGTAAAAATGTTACATAGCTTCATCAGATGTGTGCTTTCAAGTGAAAACTTGAAGGAAAGGAAATTTCGATACAGCTTGTAAGAATTCGTCACTTTGAGATAGATTTGTTCCGTTTTCACAGGAAGGACTATAAATATCTTATTTAGAGCTTCACTGTGCGATTCTTTGATTTCAGACGTTACGAAATTATTTGTTTGAACATAATTACTTAGCAAATGCATAATACTGTAATTTGTTAGTAAAAAGAATTCGTTTTTTTTTCAATCAACTTCAGATATTTTGAAAATACCTCTTGATATAGTACTTGGTTATGAAATAAAATTATTCATATTCGTTTGGACAAATTAAAAGAATCAACTCATCGCTTCGTCATTTTTTAACTATATTGAATAATTAGTAATTGTTGTTAACAATGTTATAATCAATGCCTAAAATGAAATATTGGAATAGGACGATTATCACGAAAATAAGAGAATGCATTTTCATAAACAATATCTAAGCTCCAGATTTTAAGTCGAAGTATATTACATTTATAATAAAAAAGTTGAATTTTTCTCGAAAAAGCTCATTTTTCGACCAAATAGCAGAATTTTGATTGTGAAAACGTTAACTTTTTCGAAATAAATACAAATACAAAATACAAACTTTTACCACATACATTTTCGATTTTTCAACAAAAAAGTGCGATTTCTAAGCCTAACAGACGAATTTTTCAGAAGACAGTTACATATTTTTTCCAGAGTTCATTTAATCAAAAGTAAATGAATTTTCGATTCAAAGATTGGATTTTGCAAACCAAAAGGATGAATTCTTAACAAAGTAGTTGGATTTCTAAGAAAATAGTCGAATTCCAACCAAAATATTCGAATTTATTAAACGAAAAATATGAATTTTCAACCTAGAGAATGGATTTTAAACAAAATTGTTGGATTTTCAAACGAATGTTTCAACTTTGGAGCCGAGAAGAGGAATTTCTCGGAGACATTTGAAGTTTTGGTACAAAATGTTTAACGAAACAGTTATATTTCTAAGAAAGTAGTTGCATTGTTGGCACAATAAATCAATTTGCAACAAAACAGCTAAATTTTCAACTAGAGTGTTGAATCTTGGAAAAAAAGAACATGAAAAGAGATGAATTTTCAAACAGTGAAGACCATTCTCCAAAGAAAGAGTTGAATTTTCAACTACAAAAGATTCTTTGATCAACGAAAAGAAAATCCAAACCGTATTGTTAAATTTCCAAGTCAAAAAGACAAATTTTCTCGAATACAGTTGTATTTCCTACGAAAGTAATATAATTTTGATCCAGAGAGTCCTACTTGTTGCCAAATTAGTTTAATTAAAACTGGGGACAATCAATTTCGAACAAAAAATGGAATAGTTGAATCTACGTTTGAAAAACTGATTTCTAAAAAAAAAGAAAAAGTCAACAAAATAGTTAAAATTTCAACCAAAAAGTTGGTTCTCCAACTAATAAAATATACTTTGAACGAAGTATTTTAACCTTCGAAAAAATAGTTAAAATTTCGTTGAAAAAATTCATTTCCTGCAGAAGAAAAATAAATTGACAAAGAAATACAAAAACGTGTGAATAAATTGTTAAATTTGAAATTAAAAAGATAAACTTTCAATCTTTGAAGGATTAGTTCAGTTTTAAAAATAATTTTTCATAAAAAAAATAGATCATACAATCTTCGACCAAATAGTTGATTTTTTGAACAAAAAAATTGAGCGTAAACCAGAATTTAATTTGCAATTGAATCTTCAAATTTCTAAGTCAAGAAGATTTGCTCTTTGGAAGACAGTTGAATTTTTAATCCATGGAGATAAATCATCAATCTGAAAAACAGGAACCCCTAATAAAAAATACCAGTTTTGAACGAAGAGATGATTTTTCAACGAAACAGCTGAGTTTCTAATAAACCAAAAATATGGATTTTCAGTCAAATTGTTGAACTTATAACTGAAAACGATAAACTTTCAACCAATAATGGAATAGTTTAATTCTCATATAAAAACATTGGATTTGAACCAAAGAGGAACAAATTAAAAAAAAAAAGTTGAATGTGTAACCAAACACACTAATTTCCAACCAGAAGAGATATATTTCGAACCAAAAATACAGTAGGAGACTTTTTAAATTGGAGAAATTTAACTTTCAAAGAGAAATATTAGGATTTTCGTGTTGGTCTCTATTCATTAGGTAAGGAAAGAAGTTAAGTTGGAAATAGAAGATAAGTTAAGTCATGAAAATTGATATGATTGATGTGTTACTCATATTTGAACAGCTACATATAACAAATTTCATCGTAAATTATAGTCGTCTTAATTATTTGAATATTCAAGTTTTCAAATCTGGAGAAATTTTTTGGATTGATCTTAAATTTTTTGACAAAAAACCTGTGAGAGCTAAAGATTTGTCTTTTTGCCACCTGACTAGAGGAGAAAGGTTTCTCAGTTCTTCCACGCATCTCGAAATATTCGATTCATTCTTCATCTTGCAGTTAAATGACTATTCCAGTTATGCAGGTGGAAGAATGAATTTTTTATAATAATAGAAGAGAAACTCTAGCACCATCAGTACACAGAAGAACAGAGGGTGAAAATTGGTGCAGCAGAAAATTCTGTGGTAATCTTGGCAAAGAAAAACAATAGAGATCGACAAGAAAAATATGAAAGATCGCTAATCGTTCATTTTATTCCTACCAATCTTTATTTTTACTTCAGGATTTTCAACTAAATTGCAACCCTTTCATTTTTCTCAAGTAGCATTCAGAAAAACCTGAAAATTGATCTGTACATATAAAACGTTGATTGAACAACCACCGCAGGGTCTTCCTGGGAGATAAGTGACCACATGGCGCTCAACGTGGGGCAAGGACCCACGAACCTGAGATTAAGAGTCTCATTCTCTACCGACTGAACTAGCCAGGCTATGTATATATATATAAACGTATACTAAATTACTATTTACCTCTTTCAGGAACGGGCTCTCTCAGACCAGTTCCCAACTGAACTTCGCTGTATTCTTGATAAATTTCAGCTACTTCTGCTACACATCGCAAAGTTAACTGACCATTCAGGTAATGGTTTGAACGAATTTTCAAGGAGACTTCGATCCATTGTCGACTTTCATCACCGTTGTAGGTTCCCTGTCGAATTTCAAGTTGCTTTGAAGGAATCTGGAACAAATTAAATTTGATAAATTTTTTTCAGATGGAACTTCAAAAATCAATTAAATCACATTTATTATGAACCACGACATCAATGTTGTATTAAACTACACTCTGATCAAAAGTATCAGCAATTTTTTTATGCACACTTTTAATTCCGATTCATTTTATCCTTATTTCATTAGAAAAATCCTATACAGTCCGGCGACCAATCACGGGACCATGATTTCCCAAGCTAGAATTACAATACTCAGAGGCACATTAAATGGAATCTCATGAAGCAGATAGGGAGTATTGATTGTGCCTGACAAAATTTTGAACACAAATGAGATTGAGAATTTTTTGACCAAAAAATATTAATTCCAAGCAGAATAGTAGAATTTCAAAAGAATAATGGAAATCCCAAACAGAAAGTAGAATGTCTTACTGACCGAAATGAATTCTCAACTGAAACTATGCAGACTTTTCAAGTCGAAAAAATTTAACTTTCACCAAAAATAAATGATGAGGAGGTTCCTTGAAAACCAAGTAAAATAAATCTGTTATATAAGGGAGAAATCTGGGAAGGAGGAGAATATGAAGGTTATTAAAAAACTGATCGCATTATTAAAGTGTAAGCTTCTTATAGGTTGTTACGATTAATTCCATAAAGAAGACAGGACAGAAACTTCTTCCCACGACAGGGGATTTGTCTCCTCTCGCTTTTATCTGCGACACTTGCTAAGGTTCCTCTTGCTGTATGAACTTCATACACTCCATCCATATACTACTGGGGAAAGTGGCGAGCGCCGCTTTTTAGCACTGGCCTTCTTCTCTTTTTCCATTATTATCTCTCTTGCTGTATGAACTTCATGCACTCCATCCATATGCTACTGGGGAAGTTGGCGAGCGCCGCTTTTTTGCACTGGTCTTCTTCTTTTCTGCCCTTATTCTCTTTTTCCATTCTTATCTTCTACTTTTCTTCCCTTCTTCTTTACATCCGTCCTTCTCTTTTACTCTTCTTTTGTCCTTCCCTTCTTCACTTCTCATCTTGTTTCCTCAATTCCTTCCCATCTTCACTTCTTACCTGTTTCGCTTCTTCTCTTCGTTCCTATCCCCCCTTCTTCTCTTTCTCCTTTCCTTCTTCATCCCTCCGCCCCTTCTGCTGTTATTTCTCTATTTTCTTCGCTTCTCCACTTCTCATCCTCTTTTCTCTTCTTCCTTTGTTCGCTTCTTTCCTTCTCCACTCCTTTGCGCCTTCCCTGCTCTCCTTCGTATTTTCTTTCCTTCTTCTCTTTTTCCCATCTTTCCTGTTCCTTCTCCTTTTCTTGCCTTCTCCGGTTATTTCCTTCTTTGCTCCTTTCCTTCTTCGCTTGTTCCTCCCTCTCATCATTTTTCTCCGTTTGTCCCCTATCCTCTTCGCGCTTCTTCTCTTCTCCTCTTGTTATCTTCTTTCCTCCTGCTTTCCTCCTCTGAGCTTTTTTCTATTTTTTTAACTTTCTCCTTCTTTCCTTCTTCTCCCCTCTCCTTCCATTTCTTTATTTTTATCTTCTTCCTTCCATCCTCTTTTACCTTATTTTCTTCCCTCCTTCTCCTCTTCTTTTTTGCTCTTTAAATCTTTTCTCTTCACTTCTTCCCTTCTTCGCTTCTCTACTTCTTATCTTCTTCTTTTCTTCCTTCATTGCCTCCTGCGGTTCTTTTCTTCTTTGCTCCTTTCCTTCTTTACTTGTTCTTTCCTCTCCTCATTGTTTCTCCGTTTGTCCCTATTCTCTGCACCCTTTTTATCTTCTCCTCTTGGTACCTTCTTTCCTTATTCTCTTCTCTCCCCCTCTGAATTTTTTTCTTTTTTAACTTTCTCCTTATTTTCTTCTTCCCCTCTTCTCTTCTCCCTTTCTTCACTTCTCACATTCTTCGCTTCTCCACTTCCTATCTTGTTCTTTTTTGCTTTCTTACCTTCTCCGGTTCTTTTCTTCTTTGCTCCTTTCGTTCTTCGCTTGTTCCTTCCTCTGCTCATTGTTTCTCCGTTTGTCTCTTATCCTCTTCGCCTCTCTTCTGTTCTTGTTACCTTCTTTCCTCATTCTCTTCTTCTCCCCCCCCCCTCGCAATTTTTTCTTATTTTTGACTTTCTCCTTATTTTCTTCCTCCCCTCTTCTCTTCTTCCCTTTTTCTTCCCTTATTCCCTTCTTATATCCTACACTTCTTCTCTTCTTCCCTTCTTGTCTGCTCCGGTTTTTTTCGCCTTTCCTTCTTCGCTTGTTCCTTCCTCTCCTCATTCTCTCTTCCTCAGTTTTTGCCGTCACAGGGCTAGCTTCCACAAAATTAAAAAACTTGGGAAAATATATTATCAGGAAATGTATGAAACATTATCTAACTCCTTTATGTTAATTCATATGGCTCCCTTTCCTCAACCGTATTTTCTGATGTCTTCCTCTTCCCTGCACAATATTTCATTTCTTTTTGGATAGTACTTTGGAAATTAATTATTCCACATTTTTAATGAACTCAGCCATCAATGATGTAAAGGACGTACATCTACAGAATTAAGGAGTTCGTCGAGACAGATTTATTAGAATGGGAGGCCATAAAGCGAAAAATTAATGCCGCCCGATAAGAAGTCAAAGAAAGTCCTCGGCCCTCAGAGTACTCGATTATGAACCGTTGTGAATTTGCAAAGTAAAGAATTCCTCTAGACAATGACTAGCTAACGAGAAAAAATCTCTTGAGATGTGATTTTTTGTGCTGGTACGACTTCAGTACAAAGTTTGCCCACTTCTAGATATTCTTGGGAATATCTCCTCTAACTACTGCGGCTAACGATAATATATAAAATGTAATGAATTCAGTACCCCTGGTTTCAAGAATCACTTGAATAGACCTGAAAGTGCAATTTTATTGCAGCTTAATATAATTTAGAGGCTAGCTAATGGACTCGTCTACTTTTCTTTTATTAGCTGCACCTCTCCAGTTGCTATGGACATATAATTTCATCTGGATTTCGTTTTCTACTCTAGGTTCTTACACATCTTTGATACCCCTTTTCCAAAAATTTCATCAAAAATCAAACTCTTTCTAGATCTCTTCTCTTACAGAATCCGCTATCAACCTAAATCTCATAAAAAACAGCGTGTGCATTAGATCAAATAGTTAAAGTGTAAGCCTCTTATAAAGGAGATATGAAGAGAACAAGAGGAGGAAAGAAGAAGAGAGTTAAGAGAAGAAGAGAAAAAGATCAGATTTTAAGAAGGTAGGCAGAGAAGAATAGAGTGAAGTGACGGAGGGAAGAAGGTAAGCAGAGAAGAATAGGGTGAAGTGATGGAGGGAAGAAGGTAAGCAGAGAAGAATTGAGTGAAGTGACGAAGCGAAAGAAGAAGAGAAGAAGAGCAGGGGAGAAGAAAAGGTGAAGCGATGAAGAGATGAGGAAAAGAAGTGAGTTAAGAAGAGGAGAGGGAAGATAAGAGAGTCAAGAGAGGAATAGAGTTAAGATAAAAAGAAATTAATGAGAGAGTTATGAGATGGAGAGAAGGAGAGGATTAAGATAGGTATAGCGAAGAGAAAGGGAGAAGGATGAAGAGAAGAAGAGATGAGGAGACCAACGAAAGAACAGAACAATTTATCACTATTTGAACAATTCTTAAAAACAATTTCACATTGATAATTGATCAATGGATTGTCTTTTGTTTACGCTGCTTCAAGCCTGGAAGCCAACCAGTTTTACTTAATTCTGAAAAAAAGTTCAGCTCATACATTTAAAAATAGTTCTAATGTGAATTTGTTTGCAACATATGTTTGAAAAATGAATAGGTATTTGCTTCTAACTTTTTGAGTATCATTGTAGAGATTAATCGAAAAGACATTCTTGGTTGATTCTGTACACAAGAATTGAGAAAATTGATTAAAAATGTACAAAACTAGGAGTTTCTTTTTAAAAATTGTTCGAACAATGGATAATCATTTCCAGTCCCCAGAGTTTTATAGTAAAAAGCCACTAAAATGACAAAACTTTCTTGATTTTGTAAACGGAAATTCAGCCTAACCATTGAGAAGTCGCCAAGCTGTGAATTTGTTCATAAAAATGGTTTAAACTAGTATCAAAAAGCATCTATTCTCAAATAATGATAATGGAGCCTTCATTTCTCCCACATTTTTAAATAAAAATCAATAAATTTCATTGAGCTCTACATTGTTGATATCAAAAAATGATTATTCTTCCTCGATTTGCTTATAACGCAATAAAAAAATGTTGTAAATTATTCTAACAATTTGGGAATCATTTTCATATAGTTTCAACAATGTTTTAAGATCTGATTTGATTAATATGAACTTCGCAGGGGAATGGCAAGTGTGAAAATATTGGACACAGAAAGAGATGACCAAAATTAAAGGAATGTTTCACATTAAAAAAAATAGTTGATCAGTAAATACTAAAACAGACATTCAATCTTCAAGTCATAAACCAGGCCTTCGAATTGAATTCACAAATTACAAATGTTGATACAATTTACTATTTTCCATTCCTGAAAACTTCGGGTTGTGATTCAAATAAGACTTTCAAGATATTACAACTTATATTCAACGAAAACGTTCAAATAATGTTGTATTATCTTATATCGTCATATACAGCATAATTAAATGTGATAGTTACATAATTATAAGTTTTACATTGTTCTACACCAAACATTGAAGACAGTGACACTATTCAAAATTTTTTCATGTATGACGTCATTCACCGAATACACCTTGTCACTGTACCCGCCTTGGAATAACCACCTCTTGAGTATAATCAACGTGGACAAGAGACCTAACTGTCAGTATTCCCATGGTACCATTTTCGTGTAAAGTGTTGGCCCTCAAAAATTATAAAACAATATTTGAAAAACACACACCCCTTGCACCACGAGGGCAACTGTTTCTATTTCCGAACCACTCTCTTCATGATGTTTTCAAACTAATAACCAAGCCATGCATGAAATATTTTTTCACAAATTCAACAAGAAACACAACGTACTCACTAGTGATTTTTATGCATATGTAACAAAACATTTTACTTTATTTCGTCTCTATTCTTATAATGAAAATTTGTCTACAGTTCATCTGTTATAATGATCCATATTGTAATATTAAATCATTTCCAAAAGAATGTTTACTTCTTGAAAAAACTGATGAGTTCCGGAGTCGACGGATGAAACATGTCTTGAAATTTATCATCATTGAATATGAGTCAAGTTGACGAAAAACCTAACAGATCTTGATTTTTATTTATCTGCTTGGAAATTCAGATATTTTGTTGATGATTCGACGTTTTTAGTAGAAAAATAATCTTTTTGGTAAAAAAAAGTTTTTAGATTAAAATTCAACTGTTCGGTTTGATTTTAAATCCTATGTTGAAGATCATTTCTTTGTGAAGGATCCATTTTTATGGTAAAACATTATCTTTCTGGTTGGAATTTGAACAATTTCTCGAAAAAATGTTCAACTCTTCGTTTGCAAAGATTTTTTCTTGTTGATACGGAATTCGTACATTCCTGTTGAGAATTTAAACATTTTGTTTGAAATTTACTCTTTTGTCGAAAGTTCACATTTTGCTTGAAAATTTCACCAAAAATTCTACTTCCCAGTTGAAGATCAATCTATTCATATCATTATCATTAACAACTATGTAGAAAATTAATGTTTTGGTAAAAAATCATATTTCTCATTGAAAATTGGCTCCTCAATACAAAGTTCGAACTCTGGTTGAAAATTCAACTGTTTTTTAGCAAATTGGAATCCTTTAGCAGAAACTTCGTTTTAAGTAGAAAATTGATAATCTTCATAAATATATAATTTTTCCTAAGAAATTAAACATACAGGTTCAAATTTCAACAAGTTTAACCGAAATTAATTTTATTATTCAAAGATTCGTCATGTCAGTTGAGAATTCAACTATTCAATACGGAATAAACTTTTGTTTTTGAGAAAATTGTTTTTTCAAATTTAACTGATTTTCTCGAATGAGAATAAAATTTTTGGTAGAACGAAAAAATCTTTCGTGAGTGAATAATATTTTTCTGGTGAAAATAAGACTGCTGTGTACATAATTTATCTGTTTGCATTAGGAATTCAACAATTCTTTCAGTGTTTAAAGTATTTTGTTGAAAATATGTATTCTTTCTAGTACATTGATCTCGTTTGTTAAAGATTCATACTCGTAGTTGCAAATTCAAATTTTTCAATGAAACGTCAATTTCTTGGCAGAGAAACTCCACCTATTGTTGCAAGATAAACTTTTTCTCAAAAATAATATTTTCTAAATTAATTGAAGATGAGGATCTTCATTGAGAACTGGTCAGATGATTTTTTGAGAAAATGAAGAAAAATCTGTCACGGCCTTCTTAGATTCTTTCTCATCTTTCCGAAAAATGCTCTGACTAGTAATCAATGGAAATATCAATCTTAAATTAATTCATTATTTAACATAGTAAACAAAATAACGTCATTTATCTGAATCATATCCTTTGCTGGGGATTCTCCCTTTTTGATTGAAATTCACTTATTTGGTTGAAAATGCATGCATAAGTTAATTAGAATATCTTGGCTCGAGATTCGTCTTTGGTAGAAAATTCAATTGTCCGATTAGGGATTGATTGGTATGAATAAACATTCAATTTTTTTATGTAAAATTACCTTTTCCTTTTCAAATGCACGTATTTTTTAAAAATATAACTATTCTGGTAGAAAATTGAACTGTTTGACAAAAAATTAGTTTTGTTTTTTGCTGGAAGGCTAATCATATCTGAGATATCTTGTTTGGGATTCCAAATACGACCTCAGAATTATTATTCTTGTTTACTAAAAATTTATATATTTATTTGTTGTTTAAACTCTTTCAATATAACTCTGTCTTTTTGGAATGAAAATTTTACTATTTGGTGAGAAATTGACTTTTTGATTGGAAATTTATCTCCTTTTTCAGAAGTTCAATTCCAATAGTAGGATTTTTACCTTTATGGCCTTTATATCCATTGAATTCATCCAGCAATATTCATGGAAATCTGTCTTTTTAGCATGAAAAATAAAATTTTTGGTAGGTGATCAACTTTCTCGTTGAGAAAGTACTCATCATCTTGCAGATTCGACAGCATTGTTGAAATGGAACATTGTGATCGATTATTTAACTGTTTTATGGAAAATGCTTTTTTAAACAAATAAACTCGTTTTTCGAAATGAATAGAAAATCTATATTTATTCGATAGCTAACTGTACTTCATGGAAGGGGGGGGGGCAAATAATAGTTTTCTTTTAGGAGAGATGAGGAAACGGTAAAAAGATAGCCTCAAATTGGTATGGTGAAAATAGGGAAAATCCTATCATTCCATAAAGTCAATCGGAATGTAGTAAAAGTGTGGAAATAAAATGCTGATACTTAGGACCAGAAAGTAATCTAAAGAAGGGAGGAAACGTGCTAAATTTCCATAACCCAGGGGGGACACCCGCCATGAAAAAGACTCTCCATGGGAATCTAAAATTTCGCATATCAGGAATGTTACGACAACTGGTAGTAATCTTGCAGGATTGTCTTCGATGTTAGGAGTCAGAGAGGTTAATGGAGATTTGGTAGAGAAGTTCTAGAAGGCAAGGAACAAACTTTGAACCGGAAAATTGATTTTTTAGCGGATAAGATGACTTTAACACAATAATACAAACTTGAGTGAAATCGGCAGATTTTCAATCAAATTCTTCAATATTCAACCTAGGAAGATGAGTTTCCTACCATATAAGGTGAGACAATAATCGAAAACCAGGAACTCTATACGATACGATTGAATTTCCAACCAAAAACTATGTCTCCAAGAAAATAATTTTAATTTTCAACCACATAATATAAGTTTCAACAGAGAAGTTGGTTATCCAACCATAACGATGAATTTAACCTACAAAGAAGGATTTTTTACAGCAAAGATCGATTTTCCATCAAGAGACGAACTTTCAACAAAATGGATGAATTTCAAACAAACAGTTGCTTTTCGAATTCAAATCGATTTTTTACATGGAAAGCAGAATTTTCGAAAAATGGTTAGGAGGGGGAACAATAAAGTTTATTTTTTAATTACGAAACGCATCATCAAACAGATGAATTTACAAACAAAGAAAAACAAAAATTTTTAACTGAATAGTTGAATTGTCAACCAAATAGATGAATTTCAAGCATAAGATGATTGAATTGTCAACAAGAAATGAAACTGCCCCAATCGTTGGATAGAAACTCCATTTTTAACTGAATGAATGATAGATTTCCAACTGAATAGTCAAATCCTTTACCATAGAAGTAGATGTTCAGGTAAACTAATGTCAACGAAGTTGCTTAACTCAAAGTTAAATTTTAGACCAAAAGAATAGTAAATTATGATACGTGTGACTTAAGTGGCACATTTTGGCACCGCGTGTAGTTAGCGCCCGAGCGGAGCAAGGGTGATAATCACGCCGTTCCAAAATAGGCAACTTAAGTCCCAAGTATCGTACAACATTTTACAGCACTGACTAACTTAAATTCGCACTGACGGTTCGTCTATCCGACTTGAAATAGGTAGGTACAGCACCGTGAAGTTAGGGCCCGAGCGTCAGCGAGGGTCATAAGCACGGTGCCCTAATAACCTGTTTAAGTCACGGGTAGGCGTTACTTAAGTGCGAATTTAAGTCACACAGTGCTTTAAATAATTTTTTATTGGGATGTTTACGAGATCTAACAAAAAGATGAATTTTCAACGAAGAACATTAATTTCCGAAGAATTGTTGAATTTCCAAGTTATATTTATTCTTCTTACTTGGATGTCAGATATTTTTTGTGACGTTTGTCCCTCAAATGTAGTACAATAAATAGGGGAGAAACTGGCAATAAAATTTTATTCCCGTTATTAATGATAATCGAAAATTGTTGATTGCAAACGACTTTAACTGATAAAAAACTTAACCTCTTATTCAAAAAGTGTTTGATTCTAAATGATCAATAAAAAAGTGTGCAAGTTTTAATATTTCTAATCTAGAATTGCTTAAACTATATTTGCTTAAACTATATTTGGGGCGTGGGAAATGAAAATGTGAGATTCTGTCATTCCTTTTTCAACTTCCCCATTCAGAGCTTTCATTTTTTCAAATAGAACAATTAAAATTGTACCGTTGAAAGTTCAGTTTTCATGTTCAATTTGAAATATTCGATTCATGATTACTGATTACAGAAGATCAGCCAAGCATTCCTGAATATTAAGTAATAATTTTTTTTTTTTTTCAATTGAAGAATTTCAGAATCTTCTAATTTTTAAGCGTCCATGTCTTCGCAAATGCATTCTGAAATTCCTTGAATTGAAGTTTACGTTTGAAATTGAAAAGACCAAATACAACAGTAATTATAACTGAACAGTTGTAGATGATTTACAGAAAAGTTAATGTTGATCTACCGAATTCCCCTCAAATCCGCCACCCCATAAGTAATTCTGTAATTTCTCCAGTACAAATTTTTTCCGCGTATGTTTTCTTGTAACTTGTAATTGGTACAATGAAGCTGGATTGATTAAAGTACTTTCCATGAGAAGAGGAAGATTCATTACAAATCCTGGCTAGCAGTCAAGTTTCCCGGACTCATATTTCATTTTGAACACAAATTTTTTCTAATCAAAAGAGTTGATGTAATAGATGTCCACTGTTTAGACCACCTCCGTATCAAGTTAAAGAATAGTTATTAGAATCATCCTCTGCCTGAGGTTAAAACTGAAGAAATGCATTCGAAAACTTTATTTCCCAGTCGTTCAATTAGAAGCCAGGAGCAGACTAGTGCTTTGAGGGATTTGGGAGCTGGTGGAAATACCTGAAAAACAAGCAATAGGATTACTTGGTCGTGAAAACTACTGGCTTACTGACATCTCTTGCGCAGTAGTAGAGTCTAGTCGATTGCCAACAAACGATGTACTTTACGACTTGCAACCCCTGTAAGGCGCAAGTCCACAGAGTGACATTTGCAGTTTACACTATATTTCTTGTGTACATGATGCGAAATAGAGATGTGGAGGAAATTCATCCCAGGACTCACAAACAAGATTGTCCTGCATCTATTTTACGACCACGGGACCACGAAATGTATGTCGTGCAATGTACAAAGTGAGGAAATTTGAAACATCAAAGATAAAGTCTGAAATACCCTAGGACATAGATGGTCATGATAGCAGAGTGGGTCATTTCAAGAGTTATAAATTGATAAACAAATTGGAATACAGAGATTCTGTTGAACATCCTCGATCTTGATTTTTTCTGGGACTACTGCTACAGTTTAAAAGGTTGCTTTCAAGATAAGAGAATATTCATTGGAGTTTGAAACCTTAATGTCCTCTATAGTAGCCTAAAAAAATAGGTTTATTGATTCAGAACAAAAGGAATTAAAAAAATTAGAGGAATCAGTTCTCCTAAATGCTAATATTATTTTTAGAAAATAACCGCAGCTTTTTAGCACTAATCTAAGAGGAGAAGGCTATAAAGAATAGTAATTTGTCTGAACAATTATCTTTGTCAAATTAAATTAAATATTGCCGCACTTCAAGGGGAAAGTGCAGGTTTCTATCATTCAGAAAAGGGAACATTATTAGCAATAATAATAAATTGTTTAAATAATTTTTTTTTTAACATGGATTGATTCTTGCTTTACTCTAATTGGAAAGTGATAAAAAGTTTCAAATTTCAGGAAAAAACCGCAACTATGTGGTATTAATCTTGAAGAAGATAGCTATAAACATCTGCAATTTGTTTAAACATTTATCTTTGTTAACTTCAATTGATTTTTACCTCGCTCTTACTGCATGTATGTACGTATTTAATCTCTCCCTTTTTCGGGTTTGAGGGCCTCCGTTCCTTTTACAATAATTCACAAACATATAAAAAATTTACGTATGTGCCTTATTCTACTTAACCAAGCTTACTCTAACGCTTAAAATAATTACGCACTTGGAGTAAGAAGTGGAAAAATATTTTATTATTATTTATAAATAAAAAAATGTTTAAACAATTATTTTTGTTGAATATAATTGACTTTTACCTCGCTCTAACTGAAACGTTGGAAATAAGGTGGAAAATTCAGCGAAAACCTTGACTTTCTAACCCTTTTCTGAGAGAAAGTTGCTGAAAATAATAATAAATTGTTTAAACAATTTGAGTAAACATCTAATTATTAGTTCAAAGTAGTATTTCATGCATTTGAAACAATCTGCGTTAAAAAAACTGCAAAAAATCATAATTAAAGCCAAAAACTAGAAAAACCCATTTTTTCACTTATGGGGGTTTTTTGGGTTCCTATAAAACAGACTTAAGGGGGTGATATTTGAAAAGTAATATTTTATTCGCATTCTGTGCCCAATTGAGAAGAAAAATCAAATACGTTTTGAGCTTCACGGGACTTGCGGCACCTCTAAATATTTTTTTTTTTAAACAAACTGGTTTTTTCAAACTGGTTCTTCAAACACAGACTGGTTTTAGGCCAGTCCTGAAGATGCGAACTGTAACGTTCGCGAAACGTCGACAAATCTTTTTGTAGTTTGTACACGATCGAAACCCGAAATACCTTATTTCATCATAATGGATCGTCGTGAAAACATTAAATCTATAAAAAAAATGCATTCATTTTTTTGTGGATTAGAACAATTTTCTGGGCGTTTTGCATAAAAATTCGAAAAAAAACTGTTGTAATGGGAAAATCGTGACGAATTTTGAATCATAATCACGATTTCTTGGAAATCCTCTCTTTTAAATCCGAAATGTTATTATCAGTTTGAAAAGTCCCCGTTCCACGTAAAAAATTCCCTGTTCCAAATGGAATTATACTTTTTCACTGCAGAGGTAGAATTTCGAATAGTCTAGGTAGAGTCGAATAAATTCCCGATTTTTAAATTAAATTCCCGGTCATTTCCCGCTCCCTCCCGGTTTTCCGGCCAAGTCGCCACTCTGACTCCGTAATATTTTTCAAATATTTAAATAGATTTAAAATGGCGACAGTAAACTATACACGTGATGCTGTAACCTCCGTACGATATCTCGAAAATATCGGTGGCAATATCATTCTGGCTCCCGAGGGTCTGAGCAATTTGCGAAAGTATATCGCTTGTACTAGCAGCGTTTATATCGACCCAGGTCCCTTCACAGATAGGTACTTGAACGCAAAGTATATATACATATATACATACATACATACATACACATATATTTTATGAACAGTATATATAGTGTACGTAATATGTTACGCGCAAAATGTGACCATTGGGCAATGTTGGAACCAGCTGGAGTGGAGCGGAAAGGTGAGAGTTTCCCAAGGGGTGAAAATTACACATAAGAGACAAAAAGCCCAGAAGAGTTCGTGGCGAAGAAAATGTCGTAACGAGAGAAAAAGGGAAAAAAGCGTGAAAGAGAGAAGAAAGACGCGAAAAGAAGGTGAAGCTTGTTCTGGAAAAGAGAGAGGATGAGCTGGCTTGGAGCACAATACAAGTACCAGCACTTCTCGTTTCCGAGTCGCAAGACACTTCAGTTCTTTGGGTTGTTTTTGTGAAATCGTTACCCGGATGCCTCGTATGAGTGGGTGAGGTAAATCCGCTGAACTACCAGATTCACGTGAGTGTGTGTTATTCTTTCGGATGACGGTTAACCGGAGAAGCATTCAGTAAGTAGCAATTAATTGCTGAGACAATGAGTGTAAATGTAGACAACTGGCACACGCATCATAAGCAACGATGAATTGCTTTTCATTCTAGACTGAATACCGTGAAACACACTAATTAAATTCAACAGAAAGCTGTGCAAATCAATTTACAACGTGATTAATATCTCTAATGTGCCATTCAACTACAATTACAGTTGTGTGGTG
>WSXT02049481.1:0-13026 GCA_011762715.2 Neuroterus valhalla
TGGTAAGAACAAAGCAAAAGGCAGAGGGGGGAGGGGGGGGACGGGGGGGGGGGGGGCGCCCCTTCGGGTGGGGGGGGGGGGGGGGGGCCGGGGGGGAGAAGAGTCCGGAGCCGGGGGGGGGGGGGGGTGGCTGGCTTGAAGCCCGTATCCCCTCCAGACTTTTCCCGATCAATACATGGAAAGCAAGATGGACGGTTTCCAGGGCGCCTTGCCCTGGGATTTTACTAGTCTGGTTCAGGGGGTGTGGCCGGAGGGGGGGGGGTCTCCCGCATCAATGCCTTATTTCTTTTTATTTATTGAAGCTTGCTATGGAGTATTCTTGTCTTTTTTTTTGTTTTCGCCGTTATGAGACCAGGAAATTTATTTTCTCTGCAAGAATTTCTTGTTAGGTTCTCATTGTTTGAATCCTTCCGACCAATTTTATCTTATGATGGTACTGATTTTTTCGTTGCGAAGGATCAAATCAATTCCGCGATATTTGAACAATAAAATGTGTAATATATGATACTGTAAGGTTTTAGGGATACGGTTTCGTTTGCCTCTAAAATCAGTTCAATTTTTAACAACCAAAGCTTTTCTTTTAAGACCATGAATTTTCCTTCAAGCACGTGCCATTAATTTCAGTTGAAGCTGTGGATACATAATATATCTTTATGTTTTCAAAATGTGAGCCTGACAATATCTTTGTAATTCCATATTGAAGTAATTGGTAACGGAATTTCATGTTATCCAAATTTATTCTTTTTTTTTCTCTGAAGAATGGGATTTTTGCCAGCGTCTAAAGGTGGTTAGCTTTCTCTTTGTTGCAAACTTCCTTCGCTTCGTTGGCAGATCATACATCGTATTCTATCCTCCTGTGAGAATATCTTGTAACCTCACAGTTCGGAAACTGTACGAGACACTTTGTCTTCAAATCTTGAAGTTTATTCAAATTTCAGTTATTTTATTCCCAGTTCTTAGCATGATAGGCATAATTATTTCAAAAACATGTTTATTTTTTTATCTGTATCAACCTTTTTTGTGTATCTCTGATTGCAGGGCCTTCTCAGCGAACATTATGATAAGCACCCCGTTTTCATACTCAAAGATGTTAAGTTTAAAGAACTAAAAGCCATGATGGACTACATGTACAGGGGAGAAGTAAATATCTCCCAAGACCAATTGGCAGCCCTCCTTAAGGCCGCAGAGTCCTTACAAATTAAAGGCCTCTCGGAAAGTAGAACTGGTGGCAGTGGTTGTCCGAAACCAGACACCAGGCAAACTAAAGTCAGCTCACAATCGACGGCACCGTCGTTAGACATTCCACATGCGTCTTCCGGTCTCACAATAGAAAAGAACAACAAAGTTCCTAGGCAGAGTTTAGCACAGAGCTCTGTGGGTGACCTACCTGAAGATTCCGCCAGCCCCTCCATCCCTAAAGGTCTCTCCTCCAGGTAAGAATCACAAGAGTCATAATTATTTCTGATATGAACATAATCGAACCCTTGCAAACATCTCTAACACCGTATTTTATTTTTTCATTACAGGGAAGGTTCCCAAAGTCCTGTCTCCAGAAAGAGAAAAAGACTAAGAAGAAGAAGCGTCGGGGAAGACAACTCTGTAGAAAACCATGAATCCAACTCTAGTGATATGACCCAAGCTAATGTACCAGCCATGGGAATTGCCCCTGTTGCCGATGAGAAGTCTCACGCCGACCCCGCTGACTCCCTTGGCAGGTCGGCGCTCATGCAACAGTTAACGAAACCCGCCGACGACATGCTTCAGGTAGTTAGCGATTTTATCTCAAAATTTTCTTTTTAGTATTGTCATTTGTTTTTCCATTCATCTCTCAGCCGTTCTCACCTTTATTTTTCCTAAATATGAGATATATTTGCCAGCGTCTAAAGGGGGTTAGCTATTTTTTGGCTAACTTCCTTCGCTTCGTTGGCAGATCATACTTCGTATTTCTATCCTTCTGTGAGATTCTTTTTTCATAATCCTACAGATCGGAAACTGTACGAGACATTTTATTTCTGCTCAAACAAAATCTGATAAATCCTGAAGGAATTGAGACTAATTAGATTTTTCTGTTTTTTTTTTTGCAGCTCCCTGTTGAAAAACCTGAACCTACCGAAGACATGATTCAACCAAAGTCTGAGTATCTTGACGACCCGGAGGAGAGTGTGGAAGACCTAACTTTAGACGACGATATGAATGACCTGAATGAAATGGAAGATAGTAATAGGGCTGGTCCAAGTACACATGATCCTTCTCAACATCCTGGTAAGTTTGTCTGCTTTTCAATATATATTTATCTCTTATTTTCGCAATTACATTAGCAGGCCGCAGTGTTCAGTTTATAATGGAATCGGTCTTTGTATCTGGATGAACTTACTCAAATCACAAATACGAAAAGCTATTAAAGTTTCCTACAACTTGATACTTTTATCATTTTTTTTCCATTACTCGGCATAAGTGTGCAATATTAAATTTTGATTAGTACTGGTAATAAGGAGAAAGTGGCGCAGGTTTTTTTTTCATTTTCTCTGGACATATACTAATTGGCCGACACTAGTTTGGGCTTCCTCGTTACAGGTAGGGGGGCGGTAGCACGGTGTCGGCCAAGAAAGGATTCGGGCGGCGCCCTCTGGGCAACGCATTTCCTCGATTATAAAAAGGGGCCGAATCCGAGAAGTTCGACATCGGACGTTGACGTAAGCGTGTTGCTCAAGTCCCTGGCGAGCAAGCAGGGTCGAAAATATAGCTTAGATTCAGTTAAAATGTCTTTGGAGGCGATTTTGCAGCAGGGCGTTAGTACTACTAAAGCCTCGGAGATGTATGGCATTAACCGCTCGACCCTGCAGTTTTATTTGAAAAAACTGAATGTCGTCAGAAGGCGATGGGTTCAACCAAACGGTCCGGTTCGACGTTCATAGTCTTGAATATCCAGAAAATGTATGGTTCTAAATTTCTTTGCAGTATCATCCGTTCCCATTTGTTTTTAGAAGATAACATTTAACATTTGTCAAGTGTGCAATGTAAGTTTATAGTTCAGTTTCTAAAATATTCCAATGCAAATTGATATGATTGGAGATGCACTAGAGTTTCGGTTTTCTACAATATTTAGATTGTTCTGTCACTTTTTTTACCAGAAAGACTGGATTGAACAGTATTATACAGAATGTTCTCCACGAAAACATCATCGGTCGACTGAATTCGAGGCCATTTGTAACTTGTGATGTTGACAAGTACTTATTACTTGTAACGAACTCTGGAAGTCTTACGTAATAAACGTATGTCTTCGTCTTCATGGCGTTGGTCGCAGGACCCTTTCTTGTTTTATTACCTAACTGCGTCTTGCTAAGTGATTTTGATTTGCACTTATTCGCAGATGAGATAGTAACGGATCCGTTCCTGAGTTTTTGGCTTGGAATAATTTCCCGAAACTTGTAAAAATTTCAATGTATTTTTCATGAAAATTTCTTTGGTGATTCGACAAATAAATCCGTTCAGATTGTCGTAGATGCTTTTGCTGGCTCATGTTGTCCCTCATGTGCTGGTAATTGCAATCAGTTTACGCACAAGCTTTGCGGTTTTCTTATTCGAATCCATCTAAATGCTTTTATTCATAACAGTGATTCAGAACAGTTCTTTTGGTTCAGTAGTGCATTTTTGGCTGATAAATTCAAATCAGAACGTGTTTTTTGATTAAACTTTTCTCACTCTGTATGAGCTATTAGGTTTATTCACGACTACTAATTTCTGGTCTTGAACTCATAGTTGCATCTTTTTTTTGTTCGTTTTTCCGAAACAGGCTTAGCAGCGTGGCATGTGACGGGCGACAGGAGTAACGCGGGTGGAGTTGTAGGCGCAGTACCTGGTGGACCCGGGAATCAAGATGAAGTCTTTCTCGCAGCCCACGAGGCCGTCCAAGCACAACGCGACTCACAAGGTAGGCTCATCCTCGCCGTTTTCAAATCGCCACTGGCCCCCGTAACAATAGGCACTCGTAATTGGCACAAAATATCTAAACCTTTAAATACTTAAAGTCAATAAAGTGACAATTGCTTTGAATTTTCAATTAAAGTATTTGACACTATCTAACAAAATTGTGCTCTTTCTAATGATTGCAAAGTTTCACAAAAAAAAAACGAAAAAATAATTTTAGCACAATTGAAGAACATGAAGTTTATAGAGAAAGGTGCATGGCGTGACTCATTTGCAAAGAGCTGTCTGTATAAATCTTTCCCAAGTGTTTCGACAAAGTGACACGGTGGAATAAAGTGCCCATTGCGCAGGCGGGACAGGGTTTTTTTTTCGCTGCTGGATAACGTGGTTCAACCTAGATTCGGTACGTTCAAGAGTAGCACGGTCTCTGAAAGAGCTTCTTTCTGGCCAGGGCACGTAGTTTTTTTGTTAGTTAATGTTTTCTTTGTTTCTTTTGAATTCTCAACCGCCAGTCGCGATGCGAGGCCGACGATTTTTTTTATTTCCTTTTTTTTTTGTCTGCCTTACCATTAGGTTCTTCCGTCGTGGTAGCAATTCGCTCGACGCCCCTCCTCATCTCTCTTTCTCACTCACTTTCTGTCATGTCGCCCTCGCAACGCGACATCTCGACCTCTCTCTCCTCTGAAGAACGAAAATTGAGACACCAGACTACGACGGAGGGAAAACTAAGTCCCCCCGTCACTTGACTCGTAAATAGACGATTCACTCTGAAATTGTCTGCTTGGAAGCAGATTTACTACTCTCTTTGGATATCAGAGGAAGAGAAAAGAGATGTTTTTTTACATAATCCAGTTTGATTATAGTTTTAGATTAATATTCCAGTTAGATGTTAACACGTGACCCTTTGAAAATTACTATTTCACTTTCTGGGACTTCTTCTCTAGAACACTCCATGTATTCGTGGCAGAAATTGTAGCACGACATGCTTGCTTTTTCATCCCACAGCGGCGTACCGCTTAAGGAATTTGCCGTTTCGCATATCACGTATGTGTGCGTTTAGCCGATGGTTAGGTTACTAAGGGAAATTCAATCCGAAGTAAAGCGAGATTATCGCGATTCAAGAACCAACTGCGTATTCCTCCCTTTTCTCTCTTACCATCTTTGTCCATAGGTATTGGCTGAACAATACTGTTCTATGAATAATTATTAATTCCTTTGCGAATGGTTTGAAAACCTTTTCAATAGCTGCATCACCGACCGCTAGAACACCTAATTACCAATAGGCTTTCCACGGCTAGATGTAATTTATTTACCCACGTCAGAGTTACGCTCGCAAACATCCCGAAAACTTGGGATGCAAAAAGTTTTCTCTTCCCGATGCGAATCAGGAAGAATTTTTCGTGAATATTTTTCAGAGCTCAAGGTCTGGTCGAGGCATTCCGACGGGAAGTCGTTGGCCTTGAGAAGCTAGTCTGTTTTCGTAAGATTAGGGTCCCGACAGTGTTCCTTTTTTTTCTGGATTCCTCTTGGACTTGTGTGTGAGAAGGAAAGAGAGAAGAGGGAGAGAGAGCGGTTTGCGAATATCTTCTACTCGCCGTTTTTTTTTCAGGAACTTGATCGATTCGTCGTGGACCTAGTTCGTTTATTCTAGGTTTACAATATTACGGGAGCAACGAACTCTCATAGTTGCGCAGTCGCGACTGTGATCAATAAACCTGGACAGAAATGTCGGTTTTCTAAAAGTCGAAAATAAAAACCGGATTTAGCTTTGCAGTAACGCGATCCTCATAGTATTCTTTTTTGATGAGAATATAAACGTTTGTTCGAAAACTGGTATGAAAATCTTGAACCACTTGGTCGCGCTTGTGGCACGAACGACTTGGCAACAGTGTGTACTGTCGGACGGTAACCAGGCAGCTGCTCTCTCCCCTTTTGAGGGCCGCATCTGCAAAGCGACTGCAGCTGTCTCTAGCAGATGCGGCAGGAGGGAGACGCCAGATTATTGACACTTGCCTCCGTGGGGCTTTTTTTTCTACGGCCGGAAAATATTATGAGCGAAAATTTACTGCGGTTTATGATAATATTGGTAAGGCGCTTGATTTTAGAATAAAATTAGGCGGTCGCCAAGCGTGTGGTGATCCAACGTGGGAGAAAGCAGGTAAATACGGAGAGAGAGGAACGACCTCTCTGTCAATGCCAGCGTTAAACCTCATACTAGAATAAAATTTAATCATACAATAATGAACAACATGATTGTTTGCGGGTTTAGAATTTTTTGTCGGAACAATTAAGCTACTTTTATATTGAGATAAAATAGCACAAGGCTCAAGGTGCTAAGCATTGATTGCGGAGGTCGTTTTTTCACCCTCAGAGACTTGTTGTTACCTTGAATAATGTTATTAACGGATCGTCAATAGAGAAACTTTTAGAACCCTTTCTTACGTCAATTTGTTTTTTTATTGCGGGTGCCCAATACTTCTTCGAGTCAGAAAGTACGAAAAACTATTTTAGTTTTTTTTCAATTGCTTCAGTTGATTTTATTTCGTTTGTGCAATCGAAAATACTTGTCGGTAATATGTAATCTCGTAGAATCATCGCTCATTTAGCGCCGAAGTTGCGCCACGTTATCTGCAGTGCGTAGAATTCAGTTTATTACATGTGTTATTGTGAGTAACAGGGGCGGCAAAAGAAGGTTTAACATATTGTCCGGAGGACGGGGGTCCCTCGAATCATGTTTAAGGACGGTCCTTCTGACAAGTTCTAAAAAAATCCTCTTCTGTCGCAGGCCTGATAAAGTCCCTCAGTTCCTCAAGAAAAAAAGAGTTAAAAAAACAGAAGGCACCCCTCGTAGTCATGTTCGTGTTTTTTTTGTTGGTAGAATTTTTTTTTCTTACACACGTAGTTGATAAAGGAGGATACTCTCTGGAAAAGTTGTGTTCAAGTGCGAGGCTGTTGGATTAATATTTATTCGCACATCTTGAATGTTTTGGAATTATTAATAAGCGACGCGGGGTCAGTTTAATCTTTCTCTTCATTTCTTGCACGAGAATGACTCGTTTCTCTTAACGGCTCTCTGCTCGTCTTGAAACTGTTCGCGCGTCGTCGACACGTTCAGATGTGCGTATATTAATATTCTTCCCTATCCGTACGTGAACACAATACTTAACTCATTACCGTTGTGTGTTTTCTGCGTAATTCGTCTTGCATGTCATGCTTCCTTCGGTAGTGTATTTACACTTAACTCACAAGGATGGCGCGCTCGTTCCAGAAGGCACGAATTTTTTTGGTTACATTTGGTGGTGGGGACAAAAAAATATCTTATAAGCTCACAGTGAGTACATCTCTCGTTTACTACGTCCGTGGCTTACTGAACGAGCGCGCACAAAGGAATTTTTACTAACCTCGTGTACATAACTCGCTTCTTTGTTCGTAACGCATATACATCAGATAATTAACCCGAATTACATATCTACTTTTTATATAAATGAAAGGAATTCCGTATATATGTACCTCTATTTATATACATATACCCCGTTTCTTGTATATTATATGATACTGTTCTCTCCATTCATTATTACATCTGATAATTATTGCCAGGCATATCATGTACTGCATACATATATCTGGCAATATACTCACTCACATCTATTGTTATTATTATATTAATGGTATTGTGCTTATCGTACTCAACTTAGGTTGGGTCGATGTAGAATACCATATTTCGCAATATTCTCTTGTCTTGTATTTTACTTCCCAAGTGTGTAGGCAACAATTCTGGGAGATACAGGATGATCTAGAAGAAATCTGAGATGTTAACGGTCGGTTACATTTGTCCGTCGCGGTCGAGCGATTTCTCGATCGAGATGTGACCTCGCGTTTCTTGGAGATTCCAGCATCAATCGCGAAATCGGGCAGCGTACCTTATGTGCGTTGATCGATTCCCTCGAATATCCCCTCCGTTTTTGTTATTCCCATCTCGAATTTCGTCTTTTGTTTTTCGCGTGCGGGAGGTATTGAAAATCGGGTTTCCTGAGTGATGGCAGCAGGAGATTTGATTATGATTCGTCTGTTTTTCTGATGAATCTAATCGTTCCATGCGCCGTATTCAACCTAAATGGATGCCTGATATTGAGGACCATGGATGGACTGTTTCAAGTTTTGGTAATATGGTAAAACTGGTAAAAAAAGAGTTAATATTTATATCTTTTCGTAATACCATTTGATTTCGAATATTGTTGAATACATGTGTGAGAGATTGTTGAAGATGGATGAAAGCAAATGAATCTTATTTGGTCTTATGATATGTGGCGAACTTTCCCACATACATGCAAAAATGTGTGTTATCCAGTGAATTTTTGATTGATTTCTTGAAACTTCGTGTTGGCAGAATGACAGGAATTTTTAATATTTGGTCATTTTAACCATTCAAGCAAGTTTTGAGACATCTTTTGATGATTCAAATTTTCCATGAAGGTCAAGCATATTCTCAACTTTTTTTTATGTTGAGATATTATGCTTCTTTTTCATTTTGTTCGGACTTGAAATTCTATGGGAATTTTTTTATGCAAATAATTAGGACCCTTGGGAAGAAATCCTTATTTTGATTTCTTCTTGTAATGGTCTAAATATTGTGCAGGTTTCCAACGAATTCTCCGTCCGATTCTCTTTTTCTCACAACTTTTCGAAGTTGTTTCTTTTAAATCGTTATTATGCGCCTATCTATTTGTTTTGAAAGTTTTTTTTCTTCGAAATAAATAGATAATCCAATAATTGCCCAAAAAACTTTCTAATGGCTTCTAATTTATGAGATCTCGCTTAAATTTTGAAACCTTAAGGAAAATTTATTGGGTTATTTCGTGGTGAAGTGTTAAAGCAATTTTGCTCTGAGGTGAAAAGCTGCGATTTCAGTTTTTCACTGGCGAGTAATGAAGAGCAGTCTCCAATCCGAATGTTCAATTTTTGAACTTTGGGAGCGGAGTGAATAAGATGACTTCATATCCCTTGATGCCCATGGCTTTCTGATAAACTTGAGGAAATTTGGTAAAGTATTGGTAAAAAGGTTTTGGTAAACCCAGGTACAGTATTGGTAACTAGTATGATGATGCTCTTGTTCTGTGGAGTTCTTTTTAAAGGAAAGGTACAATTGCTTTCTGAAGCTCTATAGACGTTCTGAAATATTTGGGTTCAAATTATTGTTGTTCGTTTTAATTTGATATTTGTTCATATATTCTACTTGTGCTCTTGGTAACTAATCAATTCCTTTGGGAGGAATCTATCACACGTACAACTGACGCATCAATTATTTTTCAATTTTTTTTTTCAATGTGAGGGTTCACTGCGGTGATACGCTTCTTCCAAAGGTGATTGAGTTTGTTCGAGCAATATTCATTTTTACTCCTTTTTATTTAGAAGAATATACGGTGGCTGCTTTTTAGCGCCTATTTCCAGGAAAGCTGTACGAGTATCATAATTGAGACACGTAAGTGCCGGGGATTCAGGTACAATCGCAAAATCTTCGAATTGCATTTTTACTACCTACATTTTCATGAATGACATTATTTTCTTACTGCAAGTTTGTTTTTTCATAACTGAAATTATGATTTCTTTGCAGGGTTTTAAGTAATTTTGACTCCGAAATGAAATAATGGTTTTTGAATACACATTTTCTCTCTTTCCAGAAGTCTACAATCGTGATCTACTTTTAAGCACTTACCACGTGTTACACGTGCAGGTTCTTTTCACACCCTATTTAATTCTTAGAATATTTTGTGATCATAGACTTGTTATATATTTCAGGTTCTACTATCGCAATAACTGATATCCAACGCTCTCTCGTTTCCCTTATTATTAATTTTTCATTATCTGAAAGTTTTTATATTTTTCATATGTACTAGTGACAACAATAATATTTCACGTTCATATTTCAGATTTTTCGTCGTGCTTGTTTTTTTGTTATTTACTTTTAATTCAATGTTTCATTATAAGATGGAAGTAAACGTTCTTTCATATATAATGTAAGGTGTTTGTAAGAAATCTGTAGAGGTACTATGCTTTGTTTTCAGGATAAGTATTTGGTTATCTTTCTGTTTCAGCTTACTCCTTCACCATGTTTAATATCATTCATATATTTGTGAAATCCTTCAAAACCTTTTCTTCTCGGAGTGGTTAGGTCAATTGAAATTTGACCTGTGAACTTGTGTGCTAGTTTGTGTCTTGCGATGTATGTTTGTGCGCAAATTGACTATTTTCAGCTTCTTTGGGATAATTTCTTGATTTATATTTTCTCCAAATAGATGCTTTAGATTTTTCTTCTGGATGTCCAAAATCTTCAAGGCGTGAATCAACAAGTATTCGATCGAAGGAGTCCCTTTTGGTTTCTCGGTCGTCGGCCAGCAAAACCGCGAGTCACGACTTCTATGGTTTCCTTTTGAGCCTTGGAAGTTCGTCTTGTTTTCAAAACTCTTTGAGAAGAATGAAGATTTTTTTGGAGGAGAGTATTCTAGTAAAATCGAAACATCAGCTTTGCTGACGTTGGATTTTACTAGCTAATAATGGAAGGACTTTTGGAAGTATTGGTACAATTGGTAAACTTGGTAATAATTGCTAAATGAACAGGTAATGTCACGTAAGTATTTTATCTTGCGCGTTGTATCGGCGCGCTGGATGCTCTTTCTAATATATTCAATTCCAGAATACTGCATTGCTGATATTGAAGTTTTTTTTGCTTATGATGTAATTTAATAACTTTCTCAATTCAATTTTTCTCGTAAGTTTTTTGTTTTTGAATCTTTCAATTTTCAGCAATGCTATATTCGAACAATTACCTTTTAAAATAGTTATACGATGATTCTTAGACTCAAAACTTCGCCGTTCATAGATATTAGAACAATTTGTTGTTATATGATTTGATAATTGTTTATTTCGGTTATTGTAATTTTATCCTATGAGAGGGGTTTTTTTATCGACTTGATTTCCATTTCCAAACTTTTTTTTTAAAGATATTTTTTCAGCTCTACCACTTCAGCGTTGACATTTTCCGCGTCGTTAAAAAGTTTTATTTCATTGAGAAAGAGTGGTGAGAGCTTGTTGAATGATTGTACAATACGCGATCGTTTGATGAGACTAATTTCCCATAGCTGAGATGAAACTTTCTTGTCTGAACATCATTGTATCCTTGGCCAGGTTACAAACGATGACTCACAGGCAATATTGATTTATTCTCAACTTTATAAATTGTAATTAAATTAAAGTTAGTTGTTTTTACATTCTTTTAATATCGTCAGTTCCGATTTCAGCTGCAAAAGATAACGTAATTACACTGTTTCTTATTTGGAAATCTTACATGGAGGTAATTTTATTTTTTTAACAATATCAAATTCGAGATTTCATGCGACCTGACGTATTCTGATCGTTGTAAATATGCGTCACGCTGTTTGTTTCTCGAGTAATTACAATTTTCAATCATCTCGAGGGTTTCAAAATGAGCTCCAGTGTAATTGCTTCCTATTTTTGGAGATTAGAGTAGTGTGGTGAGGTAATTAATGGATCTTTTATTGATTCTTGATTTCACGTTGCGTTCTTCGCAGTGAACATTGAGTCTCCAATAACAGTTTCAATTTTAAGTATCACCACTACTGAATTTTTGGCAAAAAGACCCAAATAAATTTAGATGTTTGAAATTTTTGTATGATTTTACATTTGCTCTCAAAACTTCCAAACATTGGAATTTTGTTGTGTGAGAGATGATTATGAATTGTGAGTAGGTGTGAATGTAAAAGCGATTTTGGGTGACTGATAAATTAGGGACTTTATTTTTCGCTGTCTGCTCTCTTTTACTATTTTACCTAATGCAGAATACGTAATTTATTTCTCTTTTTCCCGATTCTTCTAGCATAATCTCTGAAATGCTTGGAATTTCTTGAGCAGCTAGAAATTTTCAATCACAATTTCATTGCAGCATAATACTTTTGTAAAATTTTTGATCTGTTTTTGTTGTTGTTTTTCCATTCAATACAAGGGCATTTTAGGTCCGGGCGTGAATTAGTATGATTGTGGAGGTAGTAAATGGTGTTTCAGAGATTCTTGGATATTGTTGCTTACGGTGTGGCAAAAGGTATTCAGTCCAGTACAGCTTGGATCGTCATCAGAGGTACGAATGCGGAGTCGTGAAGCAGTTCATTTGTGGGACCTGCTATAGACGATTCACGAGGTTGGATATCATGAGGGCCCACCAAAAAAGAGCTGGTCACGAACTGGCACCTTACTCCAGAGAAAGGAACTCGAAAATCTTCGGAGACCCTTGATCAGAAACCTGGATACGATCTGACCAAATTCAGGTGGAAGGCGAGTAAAATTTTCTATCTGGATTCAGTTGTTCTGACCTATTTCTGAGCAGGGTACAAGAAAACCGAAGATTCTATATTTTATTATCAATTTTATAATTGCAAAATTATTAAAATTATAATAGAAATATTGTTTTCAAACGTGTTACCTAGTACTCTCGAATATTCAAATTTAAATGTCGATGGTGGCGTATTTTTTGCTGATTGTCGCTTATTGTACAAGTATAAGACTTTGCGAAAAGTGTCCTCTTTCAAAATACGCAATCATCTAATTTTATTTTTTTCTGAATATATATATATATCTTATATTCTGACGTGCCTAGTATTAATGGAATGTTTGTTCGGCCAAGCTTGTAAAATCTACGGCATCTCAAGAATTTTTGTATTCGAAGTTGTAATTTTGTGAAAATTCATTATTTTGGAATTATTTATTTTTGTCGAAACTGTTGTAAATGCTAATCAGCATCGGTATAATTATATTTGTTAATAAACTTCTATTTGTTGCAAAAAAGTTAACCAGGCATGTGTTGCAATGATCACTTTATTTTCATATTCAAACATAGCACAACTTGCAGCCTGCTTTTGTAATGATTTCGTTTTCACTTTTTGTAGATAATATTCTTTGAACTCTTCATTTGCAGACTGCTAAATGTTGCTTTCACTATTCTTAAGTTCGACTTGCGTTTCCACTCTTGGGGGGGGGGGAGGGGGGTAATCGATCGTGCTGAATTTGGCATGTGAACACGCGTGCAGCCAA
>WSXT02049492.1:0-13025 GCA_011762715.2 Neuroterus valhalla
GAGATTTCATCAAATCCGCGAAAGTCAATTTTCACATAAAACCAATACCTTCTCATTCAGAATGAGAATGTAATAAATTGGATTCATCTACTATAAATGGCTCCAGAAATTTCCGAAAAAACTACCCCCAAAGCTTAGAGAACCCCTTCTTAGCTGACTTCGGCTAATATCACCATGAAATTTAGTAATTCAAAGTGATAACACCAGGCGCTTCCCGCGACTCTGCTCAACTATAGTAATCAACTCGAGTAAAAGAGAGAAGGCCTCTTGCATCATTATTTTAAATAAGCTGTGACTCGAAATGATGAAAAGAAAAGAGAGTGGCACTTGAGGAGCTTGTAGAAGATTATTTTCCGCCAAAGCCAAATCTGCGTTATAGAAAGGGAGTTTCTTTTGGAGATAGGGGCTGGAGCTCAGAAGTCAAAGTTGGCATTTTCAAGAAGCCCGAAAATAATAGAATGGATTGGCGTTTAATGATCTCTTAAATAGTTGTTTCGCGTGAAAGTCATGTCTGCGTTATACAAAGGGGTTCTTTTTGGATATAAGGGCTGGAGCCCGAAAATCAAAGTTGGAATTTGCGAGGAGCCCAAATATAATAGAATACTTCGGTGCGTTCGACAGCTCAGAAGAAGTCCAAAATTATTTTGGGCTTTATTATAATTTTTTTTTATTTCCAAAGAGGGATCTGTTTTTTGTATACAAGTGTGGCTCTTCTGAAATTGTTTGTTGGTGCAATCGAGAGCCCAAGAAAGCCCGAACTTCTGCTCGGCCTCATCGTGCGTGAATTCTCCACAATTCTCGGAAAGGGAGTTGGTTTATATGTATGTGAGGGTGGTTTCTCAAAATTGGTAATTGATGCAGTGAAAAGCCCAAAAGGAACTCCAAATTCTGTCTGGCTTGTTTTTGAGTTTTTTCGAATTTCCATGTAGTTGAGCAGATTCTGACTTTTATTTTGGTGTTGAATATCTGGTCTTTAAATAAAAAGCAGGTTTCGGTTTCTATAGTTTTCTGTCAAAAACAAATTAGGTCCTTCATTGTCAATTTGAATAGTGCAAAGTAACCAAAAAATTAGCTACACTGAAACATTAGAATAGTCCGTTTTTTAAAGTAGTTTTTAGGTTTCTTGAATGTTTCTCGTAGAATCACTTTCTACACTTGTGGAGAGCTTAGGAAAATACCAAAATTCTGACAGGCTTATATTTAATACAGTGCATCTCTCGATTTGAGGGTAGTAACTATGTGATACGAGTGTGTTTTGAAGATTTCCCAAAGTCTTGAAATGTGCTATAATAGAGGTGCTGGCGTCATAATCTCGGCGGTGATTTCGGCTTTTTAAGAGAATTAGAAGAGCTCAAAAACCGCCATAGGTGCGCAAAAATGTCCAAAATTCTGATATGCTAAAATTCGGGAGAAGTGCATATTTTTTCGGGTAGTACTCTTTCATCATAGGGGTAGTCTTTTGGAAAAATAAGTTTTGCGCTTCGGAAGAGCCCAAAAAAATCTCAGAATTCTGGTGGGTTTCATTTATCAAATTTTTCAAATTTGCTCTTGTGAAGGTGCTAAACCCAAATGTCGGTTTTTTGAGAAATTGTCCATAATTCTGATATGCTCAAATTTGGGTATAGTGCATATTTCATTATTTACCAAATTCAATATTTTTTTCATGGTCGGGTTTGAGAAGTTGCCTTCCCCCGCTCCTTGCGCTTCGGCTAGAAAGCCTAATGTGCCACACCTGTGTATATCTCGAAGCAGTACCTCAAATTCGAGCACCTTGACCGAGTTATGTACCAGTGCATTCGTTGTTTTCGAAGTTCTGAATACGCAACTCTTGGGTGCCACGCCGACGCTTGGCACAGTAGAAGACGCAGGCCTCTTTGTACAGCAAAGTAAGCCTCAATCCCTAAGCCCACTGGCAGCCTCCTTACCATGCCAAGGAACATGCTATAAGATAGAATAAAAGATTTGGCCTCTTCACAACGCAATGTAAGCCTCACCTGCTGTGTCATCTAGCAGCCTACCCAGCAAGGCTGGGGTCGACGGAAATCAGTAACTATTCCTCGAATGTACTCAAAGTTGACTAGTGACCTCCAAGCTTAGTCCCTCCGCCCCCGACAAATGTATATTCTCTCACTTGGAAGGTTATTAGCCTCTTTTGACAGGATCTACAGTTTAAGGTCAGTTCCAAACCACCGAAACGTTGGTCAAAGTACAAAGAAGGTTATCTACTGGTACCGGGACACGGGCCCTTCTCAGTTATCCTGCTCGGAAGGCTGACGTGCTATCACATGAGCCAACGAAGCTTTATATAATTCAACATTACTCATAGCCCGATTCAAAACTAGTTGTAGTGAAAGCAGCATACATTTACGTGAATGGATTGCAGAATTATTCTCTTCACTTTATATATGTGTCTATAGAAATTATGAATATATCATAAGGGAAATGTTCCAGATGAAACTTTACTGCTGAGCATTGAATCATATAATTTTTTCATGTTATTAGAAAAAATCTTAGATAGACCTAGTTTAATGGTCACAAATCATTTTTGGTTCAATTGGAAACAGTGCTTATTTTTTCTTATAACTTTTTGGACAGCTGAGTGCCCAAGCTACGACGCATTCATTCTCATCTTCATCGACTTGGAATAGGATTATCAAAGTTTCCTTTTGAATAACATCGTTTTGTTCTTTTGAAGTCTTATCTCTCATAAAAGGTGTAGTAAAGAGGAAACGACTCAACAGCCCTGAAAATCGATTTGCAGGTTATTGATGATTCTGATAGAGGAAAAAATTCTCTATGATATAAGATCAGTTATCAATTGATTCAGAAAAAAATTTTCAGGGACATTTAATCTGGATTATCCATGACGGGATATTCTCAATGCAGAATATAGACAGTACAATACCATTTCCTACAGTTCCCAGAACAGAAGGTATTCTGAAAAATGGTTGAGATTCTGCTCTGAACAGGAATGCAGTGTATTTACGTGAGTTTCTCCGTGAAGGTACTTAATAGTATCCCTGGGTAGAGTACGTACCTCGTGAAAAACACTTCCATTCCTTTATTTTTCTGCCGAATATATATTATTATGGAGAGACCATTATGTTTTTAATTAATTATTGTAATCATAAAACGGCCATGTAAGCAAATTCTCAGACACCCATTTCTTTATCTATAACTCGTACCAGATTATGAAACGCTTCAATGATTCCGAGTCATATCAAACGTTTTATTTTCTATTCCGCATCTATGTGTTTCGCCGCCGGTTTCGAATGATTACTACTTATTATTAATAATTAATTATTTATTTTAGTTTTATGTTTGTAAACGTCAGTGCAGCTAAGTTTGTCTGAGAGAGCTTTTCTGTTCTTCACACAGCCAAAAAACCCCTCCAGCACGTGAAGTTCCAGACATAACCTCAGAAAACCTCTTCAAAATTTTTCGATCGCATGTGGAAGTTAGATCATGTTTACTGAATGTTTCGAAGGACGCTGAATCAAAATCCAAAAAACCTTTGCACAACAGGTTTCTGATATAACCTCAATACACCTTATGAAAATTCTTCTGAGACTTCGTATTCGGAATTTCGGATTCAGCGACCTCAAAAACACAATATGGATAACACGGTCTGACCTCTTAGTCCCGTTTGCCATGTTCGTCATTTCTATATTCCCTTCCATCACTTCTTCCTCTGAGAATTCCATAATCTGGTATATCATATTTTCAATTTTTGCCTCCTCCTCGGAACATTAACTATTTTACGTTTACTATTACTTGTCCGCTCGGTATCGTCACGTCTGCTTCATCTCATTCTATTATCTATGTATCTGTCTTGCTTTTGCCTCACCTCTTCATTATGGTTATCCGTTTCATTTTCAAAAATATCATCTCTTCTCCCAACCTTCCAATTCCTTCGTATATGAGATCCTGTTCTTCATGCTTCTACTCTATTTGTCTCTTTCCTAGACATATTATCTGTCTCGTCATCTCTATCATAATATTTGTCTTGTTTCTCACTTTCGTTGCATCTTTCAGCATAGAATCCGTCTCCTTTAAATCTATCGCCTTTGTGATAATTTTTGCTTGCATAACTATTCTGTATCGTTGGAAGTGTTTTAATCACCCTGCGAGAATTTCTAAACTTTGTGTTACTCATATCTTATCGAACACACAACGGCTTTGCTTGATTAGCATGTAACTTATCGTACGCTACGCAACTGATAGTAAAAATAATTGGACTTTTTGAGGTGCCAAGAAAAAGCATTTGCATTGATTTGTACTCTATTGAAGAAGTCGTGTCGAGCAATCGCATCTGTTATAATGGTCTTTATTCTGGGTGCGATTTGTATCATATTATTTCTTATCGTGACTGGTTAAGTTCATTGAATTTTTTCTGATTCTGTTAATTTTTCAGAACATATTTCTATTCCTGAACAATGCTGCGTAGAGGAAACACCTTTTTATTAACACCTCAACCATAAAACATCAATTGATAACTGTCGCTATTACGTTTCGGCGTCAATCGTTTCTATTCCATTCCGGACCTTTCTGCGGGCTCAACCCAATTTTTGACAATTTTATGCTATTTTTTTCAATGTCATTTCTTAACACAAAGTGTTAATATAAAGAGTTCGTGTTTTGATAAGATATCCAACTTTCATGTACAGCTTTTTGTCTTGGATCAATACTTTCAGAGATATGAAACGAGAGCTGCGTTGGGAATCCTAACGGGATGCGAAGGAGAACCCTAGGTGGCATTTCAATTATGCCAATAAAGACCTCCTTAGAAGCATACCCCGAAGGAAAGTGTACCGTGTGTGACAACCTTGATATTGTGGGGGAATTCCGCTCGCCTCAGATAGTTACAATATGGAGGAGAATTCTCCATTGTTTCAAACACATCTTAGAATTCTTCTTCGTATAGGATTGTTCATCCAATACAAAGAGAATATGGACTCGATTTGATAAATACCCTTTGAAGTAATAAAGAAACATGGTATGTCAAAATGAAGTTCAGAGAACAATCTTCCATTCGAAAACTGTAGGATAACAGGCCATTTTTAAAACACGCTATTATTGTTAATGATATTTCTAGCATCAATGGTTCAGCCATTTACTGCTTTGACGTGCACATTCATTTGCACCCCTCCTTCGCCCATGTGGCTCATTCTAGGCTTTCCCTGACCGACTCCCGACCTCTGGACAGGCTACGTAGTTTATGGACGACCCCTAGGTGACAATACTAAAAGAATGTCTGCACGGAATTTATATCAAGAACGCTATGAAAGTCATCCATAACTGATTAAATTGCAATCAGAAAATCAGGACAAATTTCTACAAACTTACTCTAAGGCATATATTTGTCTGGTAAGATTGAGTAAAAAAGATGTCTGAAAATATCATACTAAGAAAAGTCGCTTATTAATCTTCCTATTAATTACCTCAGGTCCGAAGATTTATCAAGCCATCGTACATTACCAAGCGAGAAATCAAGGTCCCGCTCTATTCTGCGGAATAAGCAATGCGATTCAGAACACGTCAGAGGCTTTTAGATCTACCAATGACCCAGATAAACACCCAGCTGGCCGCTCCTACTCTACATGTTTCCCCAGTTATCACATATTACGATATAAGTCCGTGTCACAATAGCAAGCGTAGATGGTAACATTATCCATCTAAGCATGGTTACATTCCAGTATAATTGGACGAGGCTGGTCAGCAGCCATGATGGCTATCACCAGCGGTCATATTGCTGCTCCTACTGACAGCTGCTACCGCAGAGGACACGTGGTTAATATTTTAACCCTGATTTGTACTCGGTACGTTTGTCACGTGATTTCATTGAGTGGAAAATATAGTAACACTGGGTGACTGCCAGGGAAGTCACAAGTAACAAATATTCGAATTGTCGTTACCTGTTTGTTACTACTCATGCTAGGAAGTGTCTAAGCTGGAGATGAATGTGACCAATCGCGCTACTCCAGGAGGTTCAGACGCCCCCCCCCTATATTACCTCTCTTAAGAGTCCTGCCTTCAATATCCAGGCTTGTACAAAGTTTGAAAGGAAAGTGAGAGATAGCAGATGAGAGATAAAAGAATGTTGTTTGCTCTCTTGCTTTTTTCATTTGGACTACTCAGAGGATGCGATTCCTTAAGATACGATTTCTCTCACTACACACAGAGCTGTACATATCAAGAGATTTGATTAGTTTATTGAGTTAGTGCAGTAGATTTCTCGTTCGCAGATGGTGAAAAAAATATAGTGTTAGAACTGATCAAGATGATTAGAATGAAATTCTGGAACCACTTATATTTCCCATTATAAAATTTATACATGTAACCGTCGAATGAATGCATGCAATGCTTTCTATTAGTTTAATCACTGGTCCGATTATAGGAGCCGATTAGCCGATTATAGGAGAGTAAAGAGATAAAGCAAGAAATAAGAGAGTCATGCTCAGTTAATTATGTATAATAAAGAAGGCATCATCTAACTATAAAATGATTACTGAAAAGGACAAGAAGCATTCATCTTTTCAGTTCTCTTGGCCCAATATATGTAGAAATATGATTGAAATCATTATTCTTGTATTATACTTCTCAAAGAGAAGAGGTTGAGAAAGGAAGGGAATGCAGCATCGCGACACTCTGAGATCGTGAATAGGGAAAATGGATATAACACCAGTTCGATTCGGCTTCTCATCCTCTTGGTTTTTGGAAGAAGACCTTATTGGCCTATCAGTTCTGATCTATCCCCACAGTAAGTCCTTCGTCTAATCAGAGGCATAGTTGAGAACTTATATGGAAACAACCCAACCTGAAACCTCAGTTTCAGGTCAGCCCTGAGATGTGAACTGCAACGTTCGTGGGACGTCGGCAAAAGTTTGTAGGATTGTGAACGATCACAACCCACACAAACCTCCTTTCATTCAAATGCATCATCGCGAATGTGTCAAATCTATGAACTTTACAAATTTGAAAAGTGCCAAATATTTCTGATAAACACATATTGAGCTCAGTTTTCTATTTTTATCTTATTCTTGTTGCAGAGTTAAGTTTGGAGTTTGACTGCTTACCTAATGGCGAACCTATTCCTGGTGTTTCTCGAAGCACACCTTTCTTCATTTTTTCTGCTAGCAAAAATTCTGCTGATATGTCTCCTCTACCAGCAGAGCCTTCCGTTCGTGTGAGGTCTAGGTCTCCTCCTCCGAAGCGTCCTCCTCCTGTGAGGTGCATAGCACCACCAACTAGGCTTCCTTCTCCTGACGGATTGGGTTGTGGACTTGAAGTACTTCCATTTATTCGGCTTATGCCTTATGTGAATCTACGCAAGCATTTCGAACTTCAAAAATTCACTTTTCCGGTCAATAAACGAATCAAAATTCAAATAGGCCTGCATCATTATGTGTCTGTGCCAAAGGCAGAGCAAATTGTATTATCAACATCCGACGGTGACGTCTTCGCAATACTGGAGAGTGAAAATTCTCTTGCTGGAATCTATGCACATCTTAAAGGCGCAACGAGAAGGGCAAAAATAAACATGAAAGACTGCAAGGTTTCTGCTTTAAATGGATTAGAAATAAGGGAAACCCCGGTAGGATCTCGCCACCCACTCAAGCTTTCTTTCAGAGTAGAGCGTCTATGCGATAATAATCCACACAAACAACTGAATTAAAGAGAGGAGTGTGGAAAGAAAATTCAGTTGAGCTTGTGTTCCACTGTAGTCTTAAGAATGTAACAAGTAACTCGCAATCGCAAATGATCATAAAATATCAATGTACTGTAATTATCAAAGTTTTACTCCTTTTCAAGCGCCATCCAATATTTTTCGTGGAAAAGAAATGATGAAGTACCTTTCTGCACCCTTTAGAAAATATTCTAGGTCGGAATGTAACGTTCATCTTCAATTGTACGAGTTACAAATGATGCGACACGAAACTTTATATCGTCTCAAGCCAAACAACGCCAAGACGAATAGTCATGGAGGTAAAATTTATTAGGCAAATAGGCTTGAAGGTGATCATCGTACAGACTTTGCTCCGTTACGTATCTAGCAACAAAACTGATCTTATGCATTGAATCTCCTACGATTACCTGAACTATAGAAAGTTTGATCCCTGATCAGCTTGCGGTTATTAAAACATCTTTCGCAATGGATCCTTTTTTGGAAATAATCAAGTGCAGTGGAAAAACTTCTTCAGTTATTTTGAACGGTAAAAGTGTAGTGTACACATAGGATTCTAGAAGCTAATGAACAATAACATTCTTAAATTGTGAATGATTTTAAATAGCGACTGTCTTTTATTATTGTTTCGATTCAAAGATACATGGCTGCGAATTGTCAAATCGCAATTTTTACGCTCACGATTCATCGTAGATAAATTGTGTCCTGTGTGATAAATTGTCCTGGACGTTTGCTACCTCAGGATGATGAAGAAGGAAAAAGTGTTTCAGTTGCGCAGTAGAGAAAAAAAATCACTAGGGGACGTTTTCACTCGTCCCCTTTTTACTCGACCTTGGATTATATTTTTTAGCTCATTCCGTACTTCATTCAATCCATGCTAGTACTCCGAAATTCTATGATTTGAATAGTCATAATTGAAACTTGTTTTTTTTTAAATCAAATTAAAAAAAACATTCCAAAGTAATGTTTGAAAATTCATTCCAACAAATTGTGTCTAATATCTTCAGTGAAAAGTTATGTGATTATACGGATATTAGATTGCTTAGTACTAATTATACAGCTACACCTGTTGGATCTGGGCTGTTCAGTTTTAACTTCTTTCCTTAATCAATTTCAGTTCGCATTTTATATGATGAAAATTTGAAGACGGAGTTCATGTCACGACAGTGTTTCGAACAAAATCTGCAAGGATAATTCGCCGTTAAGCCTCTCATAAATCCTTAAATTGTGTGCATAGCTAGATTATCCCCGATTACTTCCGCAAAAAAAATACAAACGAAAAGGAACAGAATCTGTTGAGGTTAAAATTCCATTATTTTCAAGGTAAACCAATTCTTCAGAAACCTTTGTTTAATGCACAAACCTGCGCAGTATCAGGACAAAGATATTTTCGGTTTTCGACTGCATATAGAGAGACTTTTGCACAACCCAAGGCATTGTTCGTTTCGGAATCGCTGCCGAAAAACGAATGAGCCATGCCGAAGACGACTGAGTAGTGCTAATTCAATTATCAGTCGATCAATCAACTTTCATTTTAGCCAAACGACTGAGTCGTTTGTCATAAAGGAACGGTCAGACAAAGATTTCTTCCGTATACCACTACGAGTACTGAAAGTCGAATGTTACTCACGCTCTTATATAAGTAACTTACTTGATAATCCCGAAGTGAAGAGCAACGGCCTATGAAGCTTTATTCTATCAACTTTGCTCATCTAGATTAGAAATACTAAAGTCGCAGAAGCTTAATTCTTTTTGGAAGGCATATTATACCTCACGTAGCGGAAACACCATGCATATTAGCTCAGCTGCTTTTTGAACAGCAATGCAGCAGCTACTGGCACTGTGTTGAGAACGAACTTTCTTCTGAAATACGTCACCATTAATAAAATTTGCGAAGAGGTTAACTTTAGTACCGAAGGTATTGGCCGTTGCTCTCAGTGCCAAAGATACGGAAACATCAGGAGCTCTCACCGCTCCTCCAATTTTCGCTGTGGAATCTGTTTTCGAGACCATAAGGCCGTAAGATGCTGAGAGCAGGTTTCTTTCTGCAATACTTACCAACATCATCATCTTAACTGTATAAGTGTTCAGATTCGTAAACCAAAGACAACAAATCCTGTGTCTTCTTCTCGAAACGAATTTAGTATTTGCTTTGGAAGAAAATTTTCCCGTAAAGACAGAGACCACAGGAGGTCTATAGAGGTATCAAATTTCCCTCTTTAAGCCCTTGAAATGCAAAAAATTGACTCATGTGTCACTTGATGGGACTAAAAGAGGGCCCTTATGCAATAAAAATTAGACCTTCTACAGGTCCGCCAAAAAGCTATCAATACTTATATCCAAAGGTCTAAAAGAGGAACTGAAAAATCGTTCTGAGTAGCTCTCAAATTTTCGAAACGGCTTTCCAAATCAACCTGCGGAAAACAAAAAATTCTTACTCTCTAAATGACACTATGCACAAACTAATCGATCTGAATTGAATCATGCAAAATTGTATAATTGTGTAGTTATAGTTATCTCGTTCACGTGCAATATTGCTAGCTATTCATTTGAAGCATGCCGCTGTAGAGTATGCTTCAATTCGTAGGACTCGATTGATTATGCCTTGCTCAAGTTTAAGATTCATGACAGAGATTATTCACGAAGCTACATAAAGTTGTTGACCCAATCTCATAGATGGAATACTGAATAGGCAACGAGGCTCTTCATTCCTGATTATATAAATTCCTCTTTATTTATGAAAATCTTCCATCTAGTTTCTACAAGCGTAGAAGTAATATAAATTAGACATACAATCTCATAGATACCTTGACATTGACTTCTTTATCGTTTGTTCAGCACTGATTCATCGTTACTTCAAGTTTGATTCAACATTATCTCCACGTTGGTTCATCGTTGGTTCAAACTTGAATAAACAATAATTCATTATTGGTTTGAATGATTGGGTATAGTTGATTCAACATTGCACTCCATTTGATTCGATATCAATTTAATTTCTAAACAATTTAATCCTTTCTCTTCACTGGAAAAACGCAAGGATTAATTTTGTCGCTCATGCCGTTTCCGAAATACGCGTTGCCCCCTGCTTCAATATCAAGCTTCGACAGCAGCATGCGCTCAATCGGGAACGGAGAAAGCTGTCGATACGAACTAAGCGGAATATTTTGTCGCTATTTTGATGCTAATGTGTTACGCAAGAACTAATCTTGTCGCTCATGCCGTTTCCGAAATACGCGTAGCCCCCTACCACAATATCAAGCTGCGACAGCATCATACGCTTTCCCGGGAACGGAGAAATCTATCGATACGAGCCAAGCGGAATATTTTGTTGCTATTTTGTTGTTAATTTGTTACGCAAGAACTAATCTTGTCGCTCATGCCGTTTCCGAGATACGCATAGCCTCCTACCATAATATCAAGCTACGACAGCATCATACGCTTTCTCGGGAACAAAGGAATCTATCGATACGAGCCTAGCGGAATATTTTGTTGCTAATTTGTTACGCAAGAACTAATCTTGTCGCTCATGCCGTTTCCGAGATACGCGTATCCCCCTACCTCAATATCAAGCTACGACAGCATCATGCGCTTTCTCAGGAACGGAAAAATCTATCGATACGATCCTAGTGGAATATTTTGCTGCTATTTTGTTGTTTATTTGTTACGCAAGAGCTTATCTTGTCGCTTATGCCGTTTCCGAAATACGCGTAGCCCTCTACCATAATATCGAGCTACGACAGCATCATACGCTTTCTCGAGAACGGAGAAATCTATTGATACGAGCCTAGCGGAATATTTTGTTACTAATTTGTTACGCAAGAACTAATCTTGTCGCTTATGCCGTTTCCGAGATAAGCGTAGCTCCCTACCTGAACATCAAGCTACGACAGCATCATACGCTTCCTCGGAACGGAGAAAGCTATCAATGTTGCGTAGTGTTGATGCCTGGGATATCGGCCTATATGTTTGCAGGCAGATTCCCAAGCTACGAGCGAGTCACGCGTGGCTGAAAGTTCGCGAAACCATGTTTTTCGTAAATCGCGATCAAGCTATTAACCTCAGAAGAAAACAGTTTATTAATAAATTATAGGCATTGGAGAGATCTGCAATGAGGTTGGTCATACGTCAGGATCGGTTCATTGGTTTTCATGCAAAAAAATAAAAATGTGCTGAAACGGCCTTTTTTACAATATCTAGTCATGTTTGCAAAAATGCATGTATGTGTTCAAAAATCTCTAAAAATATGTCTTCTGGTGTGCTCAAATGATGCGCAAAATTTGAGCCGGAAATACTCAATAGTTTTCAAGGAAAGCTATTTGTTGTTTAAGAATTGACAGTAGTTGAAGGTAAATTGCAAGTGGGACAGCAGTTGCATAACAGTAAAAATCGACAATTCGGAATAACAAAGAACTGTTCTGTCCCTAGCATTTTAGGGCAAACTTATTTTTTCCAATTAAGCCGGTCAAAAATAGCTGTAAAAACTGGGTACGTATTTGTCTCATAAACAAATGAAATAACTCCGCTCATTTTCATCCTACCAAATGTGGATTAAACATGTTTGAAATTGACCATTTCTTTATGACATCAAATGAAGAAAAATCGCGATTTGTGAATTAGGAGAGAAAATAATTATTCTTTTTATAACAAATACAGCAGCCATATTTTTTTTAATATACACTCCAAACTCATACGAAGTGTTTTTTGATAGTTATACCAACTAAATTAAAAATTCAGAAAAAAAATCAGTCCCGGGTTCCCTCTTCATAATCACGAATAATTCTCGACCAAGAACTGAAGCACTGTATGGCGTCGGAGTGGGGGGCTGCTTTCGCCTGGCTGGTGCTCACACGGAATCTGAACTCACGCGTTCAAAATGCAACAAAGTCAATAATCTTGAGAACAAATCAACATTTCCAGACGTTTTTTTCTAGTTTGGGATAGTTTTCCGCGAAGAACGTAAATTTGACATAAGAAACTCTAAAAAAATTGGCCTTGTGTTTCAAATGTAAGTGTATTCTTTCTATTTTCACCAATTTTGCAATTTAGAAACGTATTTTCCTGTTCATTTCAAGCTTGATGTTATTGTTACCATTTTCATCTCACTTGAGAAAAAATTTTACCAAACGGATCTAGTCTGATGTTTAGTACAACTGAATCGAAAATTACTTGAAGAAATCTCAAGGAAACTTCTTGACCCAAGTCAGATGAATAACAAATTTTCAAATAAACCTGAATCACGTTCACTAAAAATAATAAAGCATGCCAACAGTAAAAAACAGCTTCCACTGAACTGGGACAATACGTTTCTAATTGTAAAATTAGTGAAAATCAGGGGCATGAC
>WSXT02049503.1:0-13025 GCA_011762715.2 Neuroterus valhalla
TTCCATCCCGTTAACGGGAGAAATAAGATACCCACCTTATTGCTCCCGTTAACGGGAGAAATAGTGACAGCCCATTTGGACACTATTTCTCCCGTTAACGGGAGAAATAGTCACACCGTCTTTTTAAATTGCATTTTTTTGTGTAAAACTTCTTAATTTTTATACCCTTCAATTTTAGTGTTAGAATTTTTGTATCTTCTTACCTATTAATTTGAAGAAAAAATTTTTTCTTTATTTAACATAATTTTGTTGTTCAACATTTTTTTCAACGTAATTTTTCCCAATTCATAAACAATTTTTTAAATAAATGCATAAAATAGTGATTTTTCAAGAATATTAGAGAATTTGGGTGAAAATTCCACCCCCCAATTTTCGATTTTGAACTTTCTAACCTGCTCTGGATTTTCGTAATTCCCCTGCACGACTAAATCTATCTTCTAATGGCGCTGCGAATTGCTGCCAAACGCAGAAACGGCCTGAAAAACGTTATAAAGTGTGTATTATAGGTCGATGGAAAACGAATTTGCAAAATCTAAAATCATTTTCAAACGAATAGAACACAAACAATTTCGTAGTAATCCTTATAAACTCGGGATTTAACTGAAATAAAAAACCTCATGAAGAAAAGAGATAATACGCGCCGACTATATAAGAGAACAAAAAACCCAGGTACTCTTAAGACGTTCATTCCTCATTCCGCCCATGCATGAGTTGGCTGTGAATCATTTTTCACCCAATGTATAACTAGAAGTCTTCCTATTTCTACCACCCAATGATCACCTATTGATATCCCGCATTAGTTCTTTTAGCTCAACTTTCATAAATACCGAATTCTTTTTCTCAGGCATAACACTTGATATTTTTCTGGAAAAATGTATGGTAATTAGGTCGAATGCCCTTGGATCTGACGGAACTCCTATCAAAATAATCCGACTGTCTCTTCTTGTAATTTTCCCAATCCTACTTCATATTCACAACTCTTCTTCAAAAGTAGGGATTTTCCTGAATGTTTGAAAAGAACAATGATTCGGCCAATTCTGAAGGTTGCTAATCCCGTTTCCCCGACAAATTTTAGGCCGATCACAATTTTATGTGCAGTAACAAAACCATTAGTAAAGAAAAGTCTACAGGCTGCTTACAATACTTAATACTTAACAGAGAGATCTGTACAAGTGTCAGATAGCAGAGGCAAACGGTATTAATGGGCTACGTTCAAAAGTAGAGTCCCTCAGGGCTCTGTTCTAGCACCACTTCTCTTTAATTTGTACACATCAGACTTGAATGCAGAACTTGAACACTGCAAATACCGTAAGTACGTTGGGGCTCAATCACCGCCCTTAAAAGTATGCTGGAATGGGTCCAGGGGGACATCACATTAGTGGTACAATGGGCACAGAATAACGTACTAGCAGTGAATCCGACCAAGACTGAAACAATCATTATCGGGCCTACTCCCTCCCCGAGCTTAGAAACTTGAAAGACATTTCCTTTACTCAAAACTTATGGCCTTGAAATTGAATTTGTTGAAGTTGTGAGGGATTTGTGTCATAAGATTAACTGCACTCTTTCGCGGAAAGAACAAGTAGTCGACATTTCAAGGAAGGTTTTAATGGTGTTGCAACAACTCAAATGAAGAAAAGAATCCTGGCCCACGGCTACAAGAATTCTACTCATGAAGAGCCTGATTCTTCCATATTTTGATTATGGGAGTATTTTACACGATGACATTATGGAGGAACTTACTCTTAAACTCGAGTGAGCACTACATACATGCATCCGCATCATTCATGACTTGCCGAAATATGAACATATAACTCCTTATCGATTATTAGGGCTGGACTCCTGAATGTGGCTAAGAGAAGACAGTTTTTTATGGGCGGCCAACTTTACGATCTTTTTCACAGCCAAACGCCATGATATCTCCAAGATTTATTTATGATCAGAGCTAATAATCAACCCACTCAATCTAGGCTTCATGAAAGAAAAATGGTCCTTACTGTTCAAACACATAGAACCTTAAAGCTGCAAAAATCCTTTATAGTTAGGGAAGCACATCTATGGAACAAGGTACCTAGTACAATTAGAAATGTGCCTTCAATCCTTCACTTTAGGGAACTATTTTTTTATTATTTGCTCAATATAGATCATTCAACACTCAACATTACTCATTGGTAGTTTTCGGGAATGCTCGATGTTTTTTCCCTCTTTTCTTGAGCATTATTGATTTCCGAATCTTTTTTTTTTTTGTATATCTTAAACGATACTTCATTGTAGGCAATATTATATAAATACCACTGTTATCTTACTTCGACCAGAGTACGTACGTTCACGGAAAAAAGTGAACACTCTACAGCAGTGTGCGTGAGTGTGTACGGTATAGTACTATGCTGTTGTTCTCAGTTTAAGACTGCTAGAGCAGTGACGATGTCAGTGCGAGTTCTTTTGAATCGCGATGCTAACTAGAGAACACTGAAACAGAGTGTACGCGCACGCCGTTCCATCGTTTTGTCGCACTCGTCGCCGCGATGCGCTACACTCAAGTCTGAGATGCCAGCTCGGCTGCCCACCGGATATATATGAGTGCCGTGCATCAAGAATGACGGCGCGCCCGATGCTGACGTATTCAAACCTGGGGACTTTATAAATAAAGTAAACTGAAAAAAAATCAAATGACCTCTAATCCGTCACTTTAATAGAAATTAAAAAAAAGTTTTATTGGGAAAGAAGACCAAAAGCCAATTTCTTTTCTACGTCCAAAATTCAAGTTAATATCTGCAACTACTGGAAATTAAAATGAAAAACCAAGAATCCAACGACTAAATTTGGACCAAAACCTTCGAATGTACCTATTCAAATTTCAAAAACAAAATATAAAAATAAAAAACACGTGAGGTGTCTTTGGGACACCCGGTTGAAAGAAGTTACGAAATCACATATCTGGCGTATACTCCGAGTGGGATCAGACTTATAATACTTCAAGGTCGCATATATGAGTGAACAGAGCTTGCGCAAAGAGTTCTTGTATTAACAAACACGTGAGGCGAACAGCCATGGAGGTGCTATGCAATAAACGCATAGATATTGAAGAGAGGTTAATAACGACGCGCACGAATTTGAGGCAATAAAACTAAACGGTAAAGCGCAAGAAAAAAAACATGAGACACACATGGCTGTAGCGTACTATAGCAAATGCAAATTTATTTTTATTATTTTCAGAAAACACAAAATATTGATATTCAAAAATCTACTAACGTTTCGGTGTTCACCAAACACCCTTATTAAGGTAAGATATCTCCCAGCAGGTCAAAAGCCATGAGGAACCCAGAATGCTCTCGGATGCTGGGAGAAAATAAGGAAAAAATGAGCTTCTAGTGATAATTGAGGTTAGAAAATAGTATTTAGCCCACTGTTTTCTACAGGTGAAATTCAAACTAATTTGCTCTCATATAATTATTTTAGATGCTTTATTATATTTATCAAAAGTAAAAAATTATCTTATTTTCATGAAACTCAGACCTTAAAGGTTTTTCGGAGCACGGATTTTAAATTTGAAATCCGTATTTTCAAATTCAAAATGACAAATTTTCTTCTATGCTAGTCGTAAAAGATCGTTGGTTTCAGTTACGTAAATTCATCTTACTTGCGCGCTTCACGACTCAAAGGTCAAACTCTTGAAGCACATTCCCCCTCCCCTTTTCCTTTTATTTTCTTAAAAATTGCAATTTGAATTAAATTTTTTTGGCCGATGTTTTTGTTGTTAGTTCTCTTCCCGCTCACGTTTAATAAAAAGAGAAATTACTAATCCTCGTCTGTCAATTCAACGTAATTCCATCTGAACATTTGAGTGCTTTAGAAACAGATGTATCTTCATCGTTTTCTTTCTCGTTTTGAGAAGCACATTCCAGTCTCTTTAGTGTTTCCAGTCTTGCAAGCAAAGTACAAAGACACACGCTAATATATTAAATTATCTGATTTCGCGTGAAACTTCGGGGAACTTCAAATCGGCAGCTAATGAATTGATATAAAATCAAGTTTTTCATTGGTAAGAATGTTGTTGCATTCCATAAAAAGCAAGACTTTAAAATTTAGTCGATATTATCTCATAGTTCTACATCTTTATGAATGTTTGGAGCAGGAAAACTTCGTCGGGATTCATCATTTAAGTAAGTAGATGAAATTTACAAATAAGTTATAAAAAAATATAAGCATGTTTCTCATCTCTACCCCACCAATATCACTGATTACAGTGACATGTTCCTTTTTTCCGAATTCCAGAGTTGACCCCCGGCCTTAAAAGGGTGTGTGTCTCCAGGTCCACGGTGGACATGCTTGAAAACGTTCTTACTGCATAGTAGAGTGCCGCATATAAAACCTTGTACCACCATCTTGCATATCATCTTTTATAATACACAAAATTCTGTATCAGGAAGCAACATGGTCTCCAAATTTTGGTCGTTATAAAAAAAAATTACGTGCTCATTTTTAATACTGGAAATTCAAATCTTCCGATAAAATTATTATCTCGAGCATATTTCTCCTCTCCAGACATGATTCATCATTGGTTCTTTTTTTGTTGTGAACGATTTAATTTATAAAAATGAATTACCGAACTTATTTCAAATCGGGTAGACATTACATGCTCCATTTTTCATGAAACCCCACTTTTTACCTTTCTCTGAATATAGATACGAAAATTCTTCATGAAATCACCTTTCATTGGAAAAAAACATGGAGGCTCTTCTGGTTTTCGAGATCATGTAATTTCAATAAGACCGTGCGCTCCGCTGCGTTGTCAGTGGCGCGACTCACGAACGATAGAACCTGCAACTTTTTTTTATCTTCTTGGAAAAAAATTGCCTATGCTCAGTGCGGCTTGGACTTGATTATTGATGCTTATATCGGTCTCCTTATTACGCGTTAATTTTTCCGATTTTTTATGAAACGTGTTTGTCCAATGTTGTTGTCCATTACACGAGGACGAGTACATTATATTTGCCCTTTTAAATAGCCATTGAATTTCATTTAGTAGATGAATTGTTTTTCGTTGAAAATTCGTATATTTTGCAGTTACACTTGGAAATTTTCCTTTTAAATTCATGCTTTTCCCATATGAACCTAAAGCATTTTGAACAAAGTTCAACTAGTTCGTTTGTCGACAGTTATGTAGGAATTTCTTGAAATTTTTTCCCCCCACAAACAGGCGAACCGTCTCTCGTCAGCAAATCTACATCATTACACGAGGATGAGTACCTCATATTTGCCCTAATAATTCATGCTTTTCTTTAATGAATCTAGATTGTTTTGTACAAAATTCATCTTGTTCGTATGTTGGCAGTTTTGTTGAAAGGTGTGTTTTCATTATTTGTTGTAAAAAGTGACAATTTTCAATATAAGAGATTCTCTAATCAACAAAGCTGCATGATTATACAAGGATGAGTACCTTATTTTTGTCCTTTCATTTCCCCGAAATTTCATTTAGAGAAAATTGATTTATTTTGATGAATCTTGCCATTATGTGCTAGAAAATGGATCTTCTCGGTATTTTGGAAAAGAAATTCATTCTTTGTGTTTGGAATTAGACGTTTTTATTTTAAATTCAAGTTTTTGAGAAAGCTGGATTATTTCGCTCAAGATTCGAATAAAATTTTCAAGTGACCCTTTCCGCAGTCGAGGCGAGGACTTGATGGTAAACACATGTTCATATCGCTCTCCTAAATACGCGTTTACAAAAAGAGGTTTCTTTTCAGCAGTTGGCGGGACCGAGCCTGGTCTACTCTTCCTAAATGATCAAACCGCAGGAGACTGGTGCCTTCCTCAGTATTTAACTGAACCAATAATAACTCGTTCTGTTCTGGCTTCATTTGTTTCTACCTCTTTCCTTATGTACCTCCCTTTTGTAGCTCCTTCACATGACTGATGTTTGGTGGTTACTGACGTTATGGATTGATACACCACTGTATAACGAATTAGCTCTTTGTTTGGACATGACTTTATTTACGGAAAATTCTGTCCCTTGAAGTTAGTGCTCGGGTAGATAATTTACACAATGAATAATACAAACCATAATCAAGCCTCGGATGAAAGGACTGCCACTTTCATTGACGGACCGCGTGCCCCCAGAAAAGTTTCAGGTGATGAATGGAGACTGGGTGTGTGGAATGCCAGAGGTGTAAATGACATAAAGGAAAAGGAATTACGGAATACTATGAGCGTAAAATCTTGATATTTTGTGCGTACCAGAAACAAAGAAAAAGGGATGTGAGATTGATAAGGTGGAGAATGGTCTCGAACTCTGGTCAGGGGTAGACAAGGAATCACATGCTAGTCAAGGAATTGGTCTGATGATGAATGAGAGAGCAAAAGCGCATGTCAAACTGTACGAGTGTGTATCTCTTAGATTATAATGGGTGAGAATGAAGGTGGGAATCAGAAGACTGTTTATTGTAGCATGCTACGCTCCTGTTGATGGTGACAGTAAAGAGCCAGAAAAGAGTTTGTTTAACAAACACCTGGTTTAGGCACAAAATGATACACATGTATACTTGGTGCAGAGGCGGAAGCCATAGAATGATCGACTTTGTGTAGCGGACGAAAGACTGAGATGGCTTGTAAAAGATACAAGGGCTATGAGAGGTTCCGAATGCGGATCGGATTTTTTTCTTATAGTTTCAAAAATAAACCTAGGTCAAGGATGGATGAGAAGAAAAATTATTAAAAAGTCGAAACTGACGCGAGTCAGAATAGAGAATTTGCAAAAACCAGAAGTACAAAAAGTATATCGTGAAAAGCTGAATAAATATTTAGGGCATCACAAAGATGATTGGAAGACAGAAATAGTCAACAAAAATGTAGAGGGTGCATGGATGATACTGCGGAATGGAATCCTCGAGAGTGCTTCGGAAGTGTGTGGTACTGCGACTGTAGGAAGAATGTCCGGTGATGGAATGGGATTCAGACAAAGTGAAAGACTGTATGCGGGATTTTTTCAAGAAGCTGTATGAAGGTGAAGCCGCGGAGAATAACAACAGTGGCAGATTACAGAGAAGATTACAGATTACAGAGAAAAGCCAAAGAGTAAACAAAAAAGTTTTCTGTGCATTTGTTGATCTGGAAAAAGCTTTCGACAAGGTAAATAGAGCTAAACTTTGGGAGGTCCTGAAAGAATATGCAGTGACTGAGTGGCTTCTGAAAGCAATACAAGCAATATATAATGGTAGCAAAGCAAGTGTGAGAGTTAATGGACAACTGAGCAAATGGTGTAATATTAGGCAGGGCGTTAGGCAAGGATGCGTTATGTCCTCTTGGATGTTTAATATATGCATGGACAAATGTCTGAAAATGGCTCCCTTCGACGAGGCGGGTGTTGATCTTGGGACAGTGAAAGTTCGTGGCCTTGCGTTCGCAGATGACAAGATCGTTACTGCAGAATCAGCCGATGATTTGCAGAGGATGTTGAGCAGACTGAATACCAGCATGAAGAGCATGGGTCTTAACATTAACGTGAATAAAAAAAATTATTGTGTTTGAAAGTAAGGATGCGAAAACAAATTGCAATATTACCCTAAATGGAGAGAGGATAGAACAAGTTGATAATTTCGTGTATGTATTTTGGAAGTTTATTCACTTATGACGGGAAGATAGATGCAGATATTTCCAAACGTATAAATGAGGATAGAAAGATTATCGGCAGTTTACGGGGTATTACTAAAAGTAAAAATGTAACAAAAAACGCTAAAACGCTAATGGACAAAGTGAGTAATGAGTGGGTTCTCAACGAATGTGGTGTAGAAGAAACGCTGTATGACAAGAGTGAAAGAAATTTGCTGAGATGGTTCGGTCACGTTGAGAGCATGGATGGAGAACGATTAAAAAAGCAAGTGTATCTAGGTAGGGTGAATAGTAGCGTAGCCAGAGGCAGACCAAAGAAAGAATGGATAGAATGTGTGAATGAGACCCTCAAGAGGAGAAATATAAAGAGCCGTAGAAACACAAGAGCCTGTATGAAAAGACGCATGGATGTGGAAGAAGCAATATATGTATGCCAGGATAGGAATGTTTGGAGAGCAATTGTATATAAGAAAATTGTGAAGCGTGAAACGCACGATTTTGGATACTAATTGGGCCGTGTAAGGATATCGCTTAGTGTATCATTTTAATGGCTCCGCGAAACTCTTTTTACGTGGTGTTTGTTGAAGAGATAAGAAGAGATATATACTTTATGCCGTTTCAGAACCTCAAATTATGCGCCTGAAATTAGTCTTTTTATGCGGCCTTGAGTAAGGGAAAATGCGATGGAAATGCAGTAAAATACCTAAAATTGTGCAAAATAATGCAAGCGAGTTGAGAAAGAAAGTGTACATTTCCTGATAAATGGCAATAAAATAATGATTGTGAAGAGACAGGGCTTATATAAAATGTACGTGAATTTTGGATAGGGATTGTATGAAGCTGAGGGTTGAAATGTGAAATAAAATTAAAGTAGAGAATCAATGGGAACTGGAATCAGAAGGATCAATACTATTACTGGAAACATTCAAAAACAATTGGGAGAAAAAAATTATTCCTTGTTGACTTTGAATGTCCACACCTGATAATTGTTTATACAATCAGTTTTTAAAGTTGACAAATAACATCAGAAGACATATATTTATATTGAAGTATCACTTTTTCGCTAGAAATAAGTTGATAGAATGTATTTATAATAATTATGATACAAGTAAACACTGAGCATAGGAGAATTAAAAAAAAAAGTTAAACAGAAGTTGGCCCACGGTCTCAATAAAATGACGATATTTCGGAAACCAGAGGAGTTTTAACCATTTTTGCTTGAAATGAAAGGTGGCCTCATAAGGGATCATTTTATCTATGTTCAAAAAATGATTGAAGGAGGGTATTTCACGGAAAATGGTAAAAACCTTTTTTTTATACCTTTTTTCAGGAAAAGTTCAAGATCTTCCTTAAGGTTTATATTCCTTTGATGCATCACTTTATCTCTAATACCTTCAAGTTTGATAAAAATTCAATTATTGGCCCCCAAAATGTCTATAGTTTAGAAAGTCTAACACAACAAATTAATACGGCGTAACTCCCATAACTTTGAGAATCTTTCAAAATCTTTGAGCCCCCAAATGTCTCTTATACAGCATTATAATATTATTATGTTTTATTGAAATCGAATGACTATGGAAATGTGTCAGGATATACAGTTTGCAGGGCAATATTATACATTACTTTTAAAGATCTCGTATTACGATTGGTTGACTCTAGAGCGGAAAATCAGTTTCAAAAACACATCTAGCAATATTTTTCAAGGAGACTTTCGTGTCAAGTTTGAACGAGGAATCCACAATCTAACATTCAAATCTGTATGCGCAATGAAGAATCACCCAGTGTAGGAAAAAGGTGTTTACAAGGAGCCAGAACATTTTTTTAGATGTTCACTGCATAACTTACCTAACAAGTTTGATGTGCATAAATGAAGTCTAACCTTCCAACTCCGCTGGGATCTAAACCCAGGACAGTTCGCTTTCCGGACGAGTGCTCTATCAACTGATCTACGGAGGGGTCCGCCAATCCTCTTCTCACAGAAAGTATACGCTTTCTAGCTATACATATATACAAAATTCTACAATTTCATTCTAAGATTCACATGTTTAGTCATCATGATCAGTTCTAACAGGAGATTCACTTCACCACGAACAAACCAGAAATCTACTACACCGACCCATTTAACTAATCAAATCTTTTAAACAATTTTACGTCATCTGGCCAGATGTAAATTTGTAAATTAGGAAATTAAAAACAAATTCCAGTGAAAAATAGACCGCCTTTCTACTCCGCTGGGATCCGAACCCAGGACCTTTCGTATTCCGGACGAGTAATCTACCACCTGAGCTACGTATGGGTCCGCCTATTCTTTTCTCACAAAAAGTATACGCTTTCTAGATATACGTATATACATAAGTTCTACAATTTTATTCTATGATTATCATTTTTTGTCATCTTGATCAGTTCTAACAGAAGATTCAGTTTACCATCAGCAAACCAGACATCTCCTGCACTGACCCATTCAACTAATCAAAGCTTTGAATCAATTTTTACTTCATTTAGACCAGATGGAAACTTTCCAATTGAGAAATTATATACAACTTCCTGTGAAAAAGGACCGTTTTTCTACTCTGCTGTGTTCCAAAGCCCAGGACCTTTCTCAGTTAAAAAATTTCCATCTGGTCTAAATTACGTAAAATTGTTTCAAAGATTTGACTAGTTAAATGGGTCGGTGCAGCCGATTTCTGATTTGCGGATGGTAAATTGAATTTTTTGTTAGAATTGATCAAGATGACTAAAATCAGAATCTTAAAATGAAATTGTATAATGCATATAATTTTTTTTAGAAGTGCACACTAATTCAACATTTTCCAGAAAAGTTGACTCGTCAATTTTTCATTTCGGTCAGTAGTGTCACGTGTGTAGGTACAACTAAGCATGTCAATGAAAAAATTATATAATACTGCTAAAAATCAATTTCCCACGTTTTGAGCCAGACTGAGTGAAGTCGATTAGATTGCATATTTTTGACTCCTGAAAAAACAACTAATAGCACGTAAAATTTATATCACCTTCAGTTTTGAATCGGGAAAGCATACTCTTTAGGCTTAAACTATTATACATTACATATCTATATAGTTCAACGTACTTTGCGACTTCGGCAGGACTATGACCACTTAAATCAACGATGCTGGGATTTCCTCCATTGGTTATGAGTAGTTCTATCTGCAAAGACTGACCTGCACGAGCTGCCACGTGCAACGGAGTTGTACCTTTCTCCTAAAATGCCATTTTTTTAAAATTATTACAATAATTTACAAAAATGCTTCGTCAGAAAGTTTCACTTAGTAAGTTTCTTAATTCTAAGTCACCGAAATTTTAATATATACCGCACACTGAATTTTTTTCCCAATCATGTCTTAAATGCCTTGAAAATAGTATGAAACATGCAGGAATAGATTGACAGCAAATATTTATGAAAAACTTACAAGGAGACAACTTAAAAAGGGGGCAATCAAAAAGACTTAAACCGTTTGCTTGGCTTGAAAGTGGGTTACGAGAAGAAAGGGTTCAAAGAAATTCGCACCGAATGACTACAGGTAGACATAGTAGACTGCACGAACAAGTGCGTTAGAGCAATCGTCTATGTTCTAAGCTAGATATTCTGCCGTCATGCGGTCACGTCCTTGTACTTTTTTCAATTTTTTTGCTCATTTTTTCAATAGGTTAATCGTTAATATGCATAAATATTATGAAATGAAGATGATAAAAATTCTTCTGATAAAAAAAAAATTCATTTTCCAGTTTTTGAACTTCCCAAAAATTTCCACCATTTTTTAGAAATAAATAAAAAAACATTTATTTCAAAACCTTATTGACAAACAAATTTTTGTTCCCGAAATATTAATTTTTTGATAAGAAAATATATTTGTTTATACGAGGACTCGAACGCAAGGCGCCAGACTCTTTTTAGAACCTAGACTTAGACCATTGCGTTATTGAATTTATCGAGCACTTCACAATTCAACCGGTAGTTATTCAGCGCGGATTTCTTGCAACCCTTTTTTCTCGGGAACCGTTTCTTATCGAAGCAAACGTTTTGACCTTTTTCCAATTTATATTGGACCCTCTTCGCCATATAAGATTATTGAAATCCGTGTTCCCCGTTACGCGCACTTCCCTCGTCAATCTTACATTGTAATATGGTTTTTCGCTCCAAAACAAGTAAATATACAATAAGCCTCGGAAAGAGACGCTATTATGCTCATGCTCCCCTATGACTGGTGCGAATTTTATCTTACAGTATACTGGATACAATACATAAATCCTACCTTATAAAAATAATTTGGATTGGCACCTTGGGCCAGGAGTCTAAGAGACGTTTCTAAATTGCTTGTGCGTACACTACTGTGCAACTGTCTGCTGATTTCTTCTTCTGTGCAAAATTCCTCTTTACTCGGACGCAAAATAAACGAAAGCTGGTGATGTTTGGCACGAATAAAATCTTCCTTGACGGGACTATAAAAAAATATTATGTTTTGGTTTTTGATTACATGCATAACCGTTTATAAGTATTATTACAGTATATAAATACAGACTGTAATGGATCCTTGGACTGTGGCTTTCTTCTACTGGTTTTTGAAATATTGGGATCTAAAATAGAATGCTCCCAAATATTGTTTGCTCCACTATCATGTAATGTTCGCACCATCTGTAGGATTAAACATTCTGTTAATGCAAGTTTCTGCAGTTTTTTTTAGGGATAACTACAATTATTATCCTTCCGACAAGATCTAAAGACATAAGGGTTGACAACGGGACAAACACAAAATAAAGTGTTCACGTATGCGTAAAAAATAATTTGAATACGCTTGTAAAATAGTGATATCAAAATTGTGAGTTTTTTAATACTATAATATAAATATTTCATTAAATCTCTATTTCTACCCTATTTAATATTGCTTTTCATCCCAAGCTGGTAATTACCGTTTCGAAGAGATTTTTCAATAGTTTTTAGTATCTGAATCAAAATGTGTATACGGAGCAAAATACATCAAGCTTATCCACCTATTTTTTATTCTAGTTTTGACCGGGTTGAAACTTGGCTGAATTATAGTCCTCATGAATCTATAGATGGTATTAGATTTATTTTCTCCATGGCCACCCTTTTTGGGTTTTTGCCTACTCAAAGCTAACCCCCACAGGAGATTGACAGACATTGAACTCTTAAACCAAGATCCCTTTCCAAAACCCTAAATATAATACACCTTTAAGGTGCTTCATCAGCGAGTGCTTCATCAGCGATAGGCTTTTTTCGACGCCATTTTTCTGTTACACTGGTGCACTGTTAGTTGTAATATTTTTCCCACCTCATCTTTAGACCCAAATGGGGTCCCCACAAGAAAGCTTTTTTCCAAATATTGCGTTGTTGTTTTTTTATGTTTGAATTAAAAATCAAGTAATTTTTGCGCCTTTTA
>WSXT02049514.1:0-13025 GCA_011762715.2 Neuroterus valhalla
CAGAGGGGCTGGAACCGAACGAGTTACGCTTACCCCGCAAGGGATTTGGCTTAATGGTATAATAATAATAATAATACAATTAAGGATTCAATTTAATCGATAAGAATCTTCTATCATAAATATGAAAGATATAAAACTAGCTACACTTATCAGTAACAAATCTCTTCACAGTAGCAAGCATGTTCTTCTCCCACCAAAAAAAAAAATATAAATACAAAAAATGTTCAAGACATTTTCATTACAAGCCGCAAGAGACAATTTCTTAGAACGAAAGAAAATGACAAGTCGTTCGTATAATCATCCGATACGACCCTGAAGAACATAATCGCTGTTGTAGGGTTTCTACCTACGGGAGGAAAGTGGTCGGGAACGTACAACGACTCGTATCTGATCTGTCCGAGTTATGTGTTATTATCTTGTCTCGAAAGTCCCCTCTCTCTTCACCAGCAATATCAGATGACTATTTTGTGACAAAAAGATACGCTTAGGGTACGTTGGCAGTATATTATATAAAGATTAGCAGGTTTCATCTTCGATCTTTCCAGTCAGGTGTTTCACCCACACAGACAACAAATAAAAATGGAATTATCGTGAAAAGCAAAGCCTACTACACATATATTATTTAATATACTTCTATTATATGAAATATTGGTCAACCTTGACCTGCTTACTTTACTTCTACTTCCAAACTTCACCTCGCGCAGCTGAGGGGAAAAGAGACAATTCGATGACTCTTGCTTATAGGAGGTCCTCCGTACTAATGAGGATAAGATACAGAAAGTAAAAAATTTTTAATGTTTCAATTGGTCATTCAGAAATATTATATTTAAGATCCATGTTCTCTCACGATCCTAACGATATGCTGTATTATGTGGTTAGTTGGAACTCAGTAGTTTTTATCAGAACATGTTTAGGTCAACTGCAGCAAATGCAAAACAATCGGTCCTTCTCAGGAATACTAAATATTTTACACAGAGGAGCATATTTACAAGTCCAGGAGATTTATTCACTTCAGCAACAAAAGAATGTTTGTTGTGGCATCTACATACTTTGAATTATTTAGGAATATAGAAGCTCCCAATTTTACGGACGCCTATCATATCCTTATTGCTCTTGAATGTATCATTCATAGCCTAAGAGTGCAGAAAAAAACATTTTGCAACTGTCGCGGCTGTTTGGAGTGCAATAATTAAATTATTTACATATTCAAGTGCCCGTTTGAAAACATGCCATTGTTTATGGCTTCTCGTTCGATCACGGAGTTGAGCAGAGCTTGGCCTAGGTTCAAATACAATGGTTCTCGTACTAAGAAGGGTGCAAAAGCTCTGAAGCTCGAAATTATACCATACTTCAGTTGAAGGTGGTGAAAAATAAGTGGTGTTTTTTGCTTGACAAATTTGGACCAGTAACATCTACTTATTTGTATTATGATGATATAAGAGCGTTAAATTTAGTCAATTTATTCTCCAAGTTCCATTCACGATCGGTCTAAGCTTTAAAATACGTGTTTACAATCAATCAAACGTCTTACTTATAAGTCCAGATACTGAAAATATAACAATATTCAATGATAAACTGTACACAAATAAATATTTGTTCATCTTTGATAATATTACTAGTCTCATATGAGTTTCATAATTTTTTGAACCTTTTATAGTAACTTGTAATTCTTCGATACTCTCTAAAATTTTTGGAAATATTACGCAATTACTTTTCAGTCAGTACTTAGGTTGAAGTTACAACAGTCACTTTTCAGATAAAAAAGAAATTAGGTTGCTTCTCTCAATAAATGAAAACAGAGAATTCAAGAGTAAATCACTATCAAGATTGAGTCCATACCAATTTTGGAATTTTCCCGAATTCCTTGAAATTCTCTTGAAATCCGAAAAAAGTTTTCCCCATCAAAATTTTTTTCCAATTTGCCTGAAGACGTTCAAATATGCCTTCAATTCTTCTTAATCTTATAAGATTCTTATTCTTTGAGTCTATTCACTTCTGTAATAATAGATTTGAAGCTTTGATGATGATCCATTGAAATAAAATGAGATATTACAGGCTTTGATCGTGTGAAAAATGGGGTTTCCGAGTTTTTGGCGCTATTTATGACTTTTTTGAGGTTTTTCCATGCAGATTGTTTCAAATACATGAAATACTACTTTTTGGTGATAACAAGATGTTGATTTGAATTGTTTATACAATTTATTATTGTTTTTTTAACTTTCTTTCAGAAGAGGGTTAGAAAGTCAAGGTTTTTTTAAATTTGTCCAACTTATTTTCAACGTTTCAGTTAAAGAAATGTAATAATCAATCAAAGTTAACAAAAATATTTGTTTAAACAATTTTTTATTGTATTCTCCTAGAATATTGCTACAAAGTTGCGGTTTTTTCTGAAATTTTAAACTTTTGTCCACTTTTCTCTTAAAGTAAGTACTTATTTAATTTATTTCGCAAAAAAAAATTGTTCAAACAAATTATTATTGTTTATAGCTATCTTCCCTCAGATTGATGCTAAAAAGTTGCGGTTTTTTCTCAAATGTTTAACTTTGCTTCACTTTTTTAGTTGTGAACAAATAATAAATAAACATTAGAAAGAATCATATTTCACTTGTATTGTGTTGTTTCAAGTGAACAATTTTTATTGTTTTCCCAATGTTAAAAAAAAAATTAATTAAGACCAAAAAGCCTTATTCATTCAGTGAAATTTGAGTTTCGAATTTTCTGCTAAAATTATGGATCTTCAATGCAAAAATTGAATTTTTAAGATATTGACAAAAAAAATTTTCAATTTAAATAAAAGACAATCTTATTCAACGAACAAATGAATGAATTCAATCTAATTCAATCTAATTGAATTTTATTCAAATTCCATCAAGTGCAAAGTTAGACATTTCAGAAAAAACACATTTTTTTAGCAACTAATCTAAGAGAAGGAAGTCATAAACAATAAGAATATGTTTAATCAATTATTTTTGTTAATTTAAATTAAATATCAACTCACTTCAAGTGGAAAGTGGGCAAAACGTTACAAATTTCAGAAAAACCGCAAGCTTCTATCATTAAGCAAAGCAAATATTTTTAGCAATGATAAAAAGTTCAAAATTCAGGAAAAACCACAACTATGTAGTATTTATCTATAAGAAGGTAGCTATAAATTTACAATTTAAACAATTGTTTTTGCTAAAATAAATAAAATAATTACTTACTTAGAGAGAGAAGTGGACAAAAAATTGAAAATTTCAGAAAAAACCGCAACTTTGTACCATTATTCTAAGAAAATTTGACACTTAACTTTAATTGATTATTACCTCGCCTTAACTGGAACGTTGAAAATAGGTTGAAAATTTCAGAAAAAACCTTGACTTTCTAACCCTTTTCTAAGAGGAGGTTGTTAAAAACAATAATAAACTGTTTAAATATTTTACTAAGCATCTAACTATCAGTGTAAAGTAGTATTTTATGTATTTGAAACAATCTGCATTAAAAAAAACTGCAAAGAAATCATAATTAACGCCAAAAACACGAGAAACCCATTTTTTCGCTTATGGGGTTTTTTGGGACCCTATAAAACAGACTCATTGGGGTGATATTTCAAAAGTATTATTTTATTCGCATTCTGTGACCAATTGTGAAGAAAAATGGTGAATTTCGAACTCGATTCATCTAATATTGAAATTTCTGAATCAAATTTACAAAAACGTTTTTTTTCTTATGGGAAATACGTGTTAAACTTCATAGGGCTTGCGCCACATCTAAGTATTATTTTTTTTTTCAAAACAAAAAACAAAAGCGTTTTTTTGCGGATCCGAACAAATTTCCGGCCGTTTTGCATAAAAACACGGAAAAAGAAATTTTTGGACCAGCCTAGTGTACACTGATCTGTCACTTTCTTTCCTCTGGTCGATATGATGCTCAGCTACTGCCACTAGAGCATGGGACTTCATATACTCTCAGATTACTGAAAGCTGCCTTTTTGTCTTCAGCGTTGCTAAATATATTAGATACATATAGAGAATATAGCATTATGCTATATGCTATATTTATATATTTAGCTATTTAGCGTTGCTAAATATATTGTTCTCTTGAATGGAATTCCTTAATGCTTCTCCAATTTGTTTGTATAATCGTTCTGAATTACGATTCGCATAACGTTTTGTTGTCCTTTCTTATGAGTTATCTGTTATGGAGAGAGCTCTCTATAGAAAGGAGTGGATGCCCGTATGCTTTTAAATGGGTGATGGTGTGAGGAGGCGTGTAGGTATCTCTTAGTTTCTGTAAACTTCATGTCCTAATATGTTATTAGATCTTTTATAGACCAGTACGACCAAGAAAGGCAATTTCCTGTTTCCTTTCATTTGCATGGTTAAATGGGTATTAGAGTGTAATCGATTAGAGGAATCGGAGAACTTGTGTAGTTCATTTGGTCCATGTCTCGAAATGGCAACAAGATTCCGGTTGAAGCTTGGATTGGTTGAAGATTTAGTTTCCAAATGTTCCATGAGGATTTTGGCTATTGCAAGTGATATTAGAGATGCCATTGTTGCTCCTGAGGTTCATTTTTGTAGAACTGTTTATTGAGATAGAAGTAAGTAATATCGTGACAGTGTTATATCAAAGTTATGGAAGGAAGGTTTGAGGTATGAGGTGCGTATGAGATATTCCGAAAATTCGAGTATGAAATTGGTAAAAGAGTTTGCATTTACGTATCAAGCGTATTTCAAAAAGGAAGGAAAAGATATCAGATATCCTCGTATGTCTTCTTGAACACAAAAAACTTAGAAGTGTTGATTGACACATTTAGCTGATGTGAGATGGTGTAATACAGTTAAGCAAAATTAATAAGAAGATGTTGAACTTTCTCGGCATAATGATCCAATTTTATTTCTAAAAATGTCAACGTTTTGCTTGGAAAGTTTAGAGTTTTTCTGAAGAAATCAGCCCCGAATGCCCAAAAAGCTCAACATCTTTTAATTGATTAAAACAATACCTGCTAAGAACCGTGAACGGAAAACTACTACGGCTATCGAATCCAAAGAGATCTAGAACGAGGAGCATCTTTATCAGGTACTCAAGATTATGAAAATATTGAATTGAGTCTTGCAACTTGCGGCTCAAAAGCAAGAATTTTCTTTAACCCATCGATAAAGAGATGTTGTGTTATCTCAAGAACATCTAGAAAAGTATCAGGATAACACTGGATCATTGAGGACAAAATGGAAATTTTTACTTATCTTTTGAAGTCCTATACAAAAAAGAAACGAGTGTCAAAGGAAAGATTAAAGATTATGCAAGATATTTACAAAATTGAAACCTATGAGTTGGAAGTTGACTACGAAGGAACGAAAAAAAACCAGTTGTGTGTGCAGATCTTGAGAACTTGGTGGATGCGGTGTTCGATGAGGGGTAATATCTAGTTTGGTTCTGAAACAAAAAGCTGTTAATTTTCTCTCTTGGGATGATTTTCTGAACAAGAATGTAAATCTCATTTTGTTGTATTCCATTCCACTCTATTGCCTTCCGTTTTAGGACGAAGCGGTATCAAATTAATGACAGACGGAAGGGAGGATCTGTTTCAAAAGTTGCGAAGACCACCAATCTTCATGAAGTAATTTTACTTTGTGTTGCGCCTCAAATCGATGAAGTTACAATAACATTCGACAGTTGCTAAGTCTCACTAAACTGAACAATATATCTTTTCTCTTCGTGTCAGGCTTCAAACTTAAAGTAACTGGTGATGGCTTACAGATACCTACCACCTTTTACCGATCTCTATACTGCTTAATAAGTTTGCGAGAATTGAGATTCAAAAGAGGAACAGAAAATTATAAGAAGAAGCATGATTCGAGAACATTTAGAGATTTGAGGCACGATTCCAGAAAATTGTTCCCCTCAGGAAAAGAAAAATTGCGAAAGACTATTACAGTGTTAGGAATGTTCCTCTTTTTCAAGAAGATCAGACTGCAAAAGTAATTCAAAAATGTATTCTAGCAGAGATATACCTGTTACCAGGGTATGCGGACCATGCTTTTTGGGATGATTTGGTTCCTCTCATAAAGAGAAGGAAAATACTGAGGTGACATTGAAGGCTTAATTTGGTATCGGAAAATTATTAAGGAGAACTGTTCGAGGGTAATGCTAGCCTAAAACTTTTCAGAAATCCTGATGTCTCGTAAGACAAAGATGTTTTCCAAAACCGCTCTCTCTTGGAAGCCATGTCATTTGTGTCAGCCTTTGAGAGGATGAACAAAAATGGTTAAAATGCGTATCTTAATGGAACCTCTCTACATCAGCCACGATTCTAATTCTTATAGAATTCAGTTACCAGAACTGTTATAAATAATACCCTGTAAAGTGTTTTCTCTGACAATCCATTTGACCCAATTTTTATTGAAGTACAACTTGCCTAAAACATTTATCCCAAGTTATCATTCATTCAGACGCGTATTACTAAGATCAAGAACATCAATTTTGATTGAATAAATCCTAATCTTGTTGTGTTAGTTATCCAATCTTCAATCGACTCTACAGATGCTTTATTCAAAGTATTGAAAATCACTCTGAATTTGAAGGGATCTGATGAATGTTTGATTTGCTATACCTAGGGGTAGGTAGACTCAGACATACAGAACGACATATTTCCATAGACGGGCGGCGATAGGTTCTTGTTCGCGTACGCGTGCAGTGATTTAAGAGTAGGTTTGGGTGGAGTTGCTCGAGTTGGGTCGAGTAGATGGAGTCCGGGGGTCAGGACAGACAATGGCACGGGGGTCCGATGCTCACGTTTCCTAACAACACTCGCCCAATTTCACTCAAACAGAAGCCGATTAATTCACGGCGTCCAATTTAATCCGCTCGTCGCATCGACGAGCATAAGAGAGAAGCGTCGTGATCCTCGCCCTGACTGGCCTCCCTTGCCTCCCTCGCTCTGGTGGGTGGCATGGAAACTCGCCATACGCCGATCCATTATAAATATTTTAAACTGTCAATCTCTTGGTAGATGCCATTACGAATGGACGGATAGATTAGGTGGAAGGGGTCAGGTTAGATTGCTCTGTGAGCACAATAAACTCCTACAAAAGATGCGAAATCATGGGGGAATTAAAATGCCTTCCTCCCTGCCTGCTTTCCTCACAGAGACCACTATTCCGATCTCCTCTTTTTCTCTAATTACCACTTGTATGCACGTTTAACGAATCGATAATAATTATCGGAAGTTCGCTTTTGCAGGGGCAGATATTATAATCCTTTGAGGATGTGGGTTCAAATCGGAATATCGGGAATGAAGAGTTTGATGAAGAGGGGTCAATTGCTAACAAGAGGAGACCAGGATTCATAAAGGATAGACTTTTTTCACATTTTGCGGGATTGGTGTACAACGGGATAAAAGTAGAGCGAAATCCATTGGACATATAAGACCAGTATACGTCAGAAGTATCAGGATCTGTAAATAGTCGATTGATTTGAATCAGGGACGCCGTTGGATGATAAGCTATTTGAAATCCAGAGCTTTTGTATGGAATATGATAGAGATTAATAAGTGATTACAATTGGGAAAGAGTTGCTGTCATTCGGCAATGATATCAACAAATACTTATCGTATAATATATATTTATTATATACTTTGAGATTATCTATGTTGGAGATGGAAGTTTGATCGATAATAGATGATGTAATGGCTTGGCAGGGAAGGATCTCTTTGGGAATGATTGAAAAATTTCGTCTACGACATGCAGACAAACATATATTTGTAAGCATAGATTGAGGCTAAAAGAAACCCTGTAATTGGTGTAAAACCAATGGCATTTTAATACATATGAAATCGAATATGAATATGAACAATTTTTGCAAACAAATAGAGATTGCGACCATTGCTTCATAAACAAACTAGATTCTATTTTGGGAAATGAACCAGTAAGTTTTCGCTAATTTTATTTAACACAAAATTTATGGATTCATAGGACCACAAAAGGTGAACGAGGTGGAACCTTCTTGACCTTGCTTATTCCATATATTTTTTTGGTTCGCTGATGACGATACTGGTGTCCATGTGACCCCGTTAGGTCTTGATCAAGGTCAAATGGAGGTCGACCCCCTCAATTCACGGAAAATAATTTTTGCGAACCCGGAAGTCATTTGGAGGTCATCTAAAAGTCAAATTCTCTTCTGAATCATCCAGCTGGTATATTGGCTAAGAATGGTCTCTCAATGAACATGCTTTTTTGTAAGAGATTCACTAGTTTTCATGAACTTTAGCGAAGATAATATACGATCTCACTTCTCAGACATGAGCTGAGCAATTTGAAACAAGGATTCAGGTCGAAAAAATTTCATCATTCGAATACCAAAGTTCGACTTCCATCCAACCTAACCCAGACGTGCTAGGTTCACATGGACACCGTGATCGTGATCAGCGACCTAAAAACACAATAATACGTAGTTCGGAGACCAGTCCTAGCCGATATACCAGCTGGATGATTCAAAAGAGAATTCGACGTTCAGATGACCTTTAAACGCCTTCAAGGGGTCATTTCTATAAAAAGCTCAAAATGTGTCTGAACGTTAAATTTTCCGTTCCTTCAGAATCTGGCGTAGAGAAAAAGATTTTTTGTGAAATGAGGGGTTTTACCTTCATTTGACCCTTACCCAGACGCGATGGGGTCACACGGACACCAGGATCGTTATCAGCGACCCAAAAACACAGTGATTTGTAGTTTGGAGACCCAGTCCTAGCTGATATAGCAACTGGATGATTCAAAAGAGACTTTGACTTACAAATGACCTTTAAATGCCTTCCAGGGGTCATTTCTATAAAAAGCTCAAAATGTGTCTGAACGTAAAATTTTCTTTTATTTCAGAATCTGGTGTCAAAAATATTATTTTGCGAATTGAGGGGCTCGACCTTCATATGACCTTGATCCACACGTGACGGGGTCACACGGACACCAGGATCGTGATCAGCGATCCAAAAAAACATATGGAACCAGCAAGCTTAGGAAAGGTCTACCTCGTTTTCCTTTTGTGGTCCTGTGTTACAAATGATCAATCATTGCGAATTGAAAAGAAGAGTTTTATTCATCAGTTTTTAATAACCTCATTAGAATTTTTTTAACGTAACTTATTGTAAATTCTTGTCAGTAAGGTCGTTGATGATAAGGTTCATTGACTCATGTCAGGTTTTTTGTACCCTTTTGGTACCGGAATAAATACATGTTCTTCGTGAAGATATGAACATAACAACTGGATAAGTACCGAAAATTGAATTTGATACAATGACGAAAAAGTTTTCTGTGATAGGCTTTCAAATATTGAATTAAGAGGGAATTATATAATATTATCAATCTGCGATTCTCACGAATCTCATAGAATTTTCTTAGATTTCTCTGAAAACTTCTAAATTCATTCCAAATCTTATATTTAAGGAATGAAATATTTGGAATTTTCTCGAATTCTCCCTTTATTCTTTTATTCCCAACAAATTCTTCCTCATACCTTTCAATTCCTTCGAATCCAATCAAATTCAATGTATTAAACACAATGATTTTGAAATGCAATATATTAGAACACAGAATCAAAGACCTTTACTGCTTCTGAATTCAGGTCTATACTTATTGTTGAATTTTATTGAATTCATTTGAATTCCCTCAATTCCAATGAGTTTAATATCAATGTTTGGATTCTTAATTCTTTCTCAATCAACACTGAAGAATGTCCAATTTATCTACCCTAAGCAATATCAAATCACACAGATTATTATTTTAGACTTCCGTTCGTCTGAGTTAAATACAATCATCTCAAATTTCACAAATTTTGTACCAATCTGTCAAATTGTTTGGAATACATCTGGGATTTTTACGAATAATTAAAATATTTAGAAATATCTCGATTTCTTCCTTAATTTTTTTATTCCCAACAAATCTTCCTTAATACCTTTTTATTCCTTTGAATGCACTCAAATTAGATTCGATTTATTGATTTTTTTTCTTCTGCTCAAACTTTTTCCCAAATCAGCTAAACTGTTTTGAAGACAGCCTGAGCTCTGTTTATTCCTATTTCAGTCCGTTCGAATTGAAATATGTTTCTTGGAAAAATTCGTTCATTCAGATCAAAATCTCAATAATTTCTTCGAAGTTTCTCAAATTTCCCTTAATTCTTTTCAATACTTTTGAACCTATATTGAATACTTCAGAATTTGGGAGAATATTTTACAATTAGTCACTTACGCCTACTAGTCGCTTGAAGTGAATTGAAGGCACTTTTTGGTTACAAATTAGCCATATTTCGTCTCGTTTCTGGTTTCAATAAATAAATCAATGAATAAGCGATGATAACATAAATAAGAAAGGAATGAATAGATAATAAATCAATAAATAATTTTTTTTCTTCAATTTTTGAAGTGAATTCAGGTATGACAGACAGGGATATTCCTTCGATGAATGATGTCAATAATTACTTGATATCGTTAGACAATAAATTTGAAGAAAACCGCTCCTCATCATATGTCATTTCCATGTATTCTCTTGTATAAAGAGGCAGTGTATATTTGTTGTATATTTTAGCACCGCTCTGAAGTTTTGTATAAAATTGTTTAGAATTTACAACTAAACAGAAAGAAGACCGATCCTATTGTTTCTAACATCAACTTATGAAGTATATAATTATGCAATTGTGCATTACGAGAAAGAGTAAATGAATTCACTTTTTTATAATAAATGTGCTTATATGTTTCCGAACTCAAATTGCTGTTTTTACACCTATATATGGATACGAATGTGCATTAAGGTGGTACAAAAAAATTTTTTTCGAATTTTTATGCAAAAAGCGCGGAAATTTGTTCGAATCCACAAAAAAATAAGTGCACATTTTTTGTTTTGAAAAAAAAAAATATTTAGAGTTGCCGCGAGCCCCGTGAAATTTAACACGTATTTCCCATAAGAAAAAGAGACGTTTTTGTAAAGTTTAGTCAGAAATCTCAATATTAGATGGATCGAGTTCGGAATGCCCCATTTCTCTTCACAATTGGTCACAGAATGCGAATAAAATATTAGTTTTCAAATATCTCCCCCATAAGTCTGTTTTATAGGGTCCCAGGAAACCCCTATAAGTGAAAAAATGGGTTTTTCGAGTTTTTGGCTCTAATTATGATTTTTTTGCAGTTTTTTTAACGAACATTGTTTCAAATAAATGAAACACTACTTTGTACTGATAATTAGACGTTTATTCAAATTGTTTAAACAATTTATTATTGTTTTTAGCAACTTTCTCTTAGAAAAGGGTTAGAAAGTTGAGGTTTTTTCTGAATTTTTCAACTTGTTTCCAACGTTTAAGTTATAGCAAGTTAAAAATCAATTTAAGTTAACCAAAAAAATTGTTTAAACAATTTGTTATTATTCATAACAATATTCTCCTAGAATAATGCTACAAAATTGCGGTTTTTTCTAAAATTTACAATTTTTTGTCCTTTTTTCACTTGGAGTAGGTGATATTTATTTTAATTTAACCAACCAAATTTTTTAAACAAATTGTGAATATTTATAGCTATCTTCTTCTAGATAAATACTACATAGTTGCGGTTTTTTCCAAAAATTTTAAAATCCTTATTACTTTTCGATTAGAGTAGAGTAATAATAATTAAATGTTAAAGAACAAATTATATAAACAATTTATAATCATTGTCAATATTATTTTCTTTGCTTGATGATAGGAACTTGCAGTTTTTCTCAATTTTGTTTTTTCCCACTCTCACTTGAAGTGAGTTAATATTTTAATTTATTTACCAAAAATATTTGTTTAACAAATTATTATTGTTCATACCTATCTTCTCTTAGGCTAGTGCTTAAAAGTTGCGGTTTTTTTCTGAACTATTAGGCTCTTCATCAACTTTTCAATTATGGTGAGGTAATAATTAATGCCAGTTAACAATCATGCTTCTTTAAACAATTATTTATTGTTTGTAAAAATTTTCTCTTAGATAGGTGCTAGAAAGTTGTGGTTTTTTCTGAATTTTTTAACTTTGCTCTACCTTTTTACTTGTGAACAAACAATAAATAAATATTAGAGAGAATCATATTTTTAAAAATATCTTTTTTTTGTGAATATATTCTTCTGAAATAAAACAGATAATCGAAATTCGCTCCAAATTTTCTACATGGATCATATTGAATACGACGTTTCCTTGAAGTAATGACTGAGAGACTTAAGTGAGGTCCTCCCACCTACTTTTAATTATTCCATTCTTTCTTTTTGTCTCTTTTGTATAGAAGCTGTTTTGTTTAAACTAATTTTTTTTGAACATTGGGAAAAGAAAAAAAAATTTACTCAAAACAATACAATACCAGTTAAAATATGATTCTCTCTAATGTTTATTTATTGTTCGTTCACAACTAAAAAGGTAGAGCGAAGTTAAACATTTCAGAAAAACCACAACTTTCTAGCACCTATCTAAGAGAAAATGATTACAAACAATAATAAATTGTTTAAATAAGCATGTTTGTTAACTGGCATTAATTATTACCTCACTATAAGTGAAAAGTTGATAAAGAGCCTAGTAGTTTATAAAAAAACCACACCTTTTTCGTACAAGTCTAAGAGAAGATAGGTATTAACAATATTAATTTGTTTAACAATTTTTTGTTAGATAAAATAAAATATCAACTCATTTGAATCGAAAAGTGAGCAAAAAATTTAAAATTAAGAAAAAACCGCAAGTTCCTATCATCAAGCAGAGAAAATATCAGTAGCAATGATCATAAACTGTTTAAATAATTTGTTTTTTAACATCAAATTATTATTACTCTACCCTATTTGAAAAGTGATGAAAAGTTAAAAATTTTTGGAAAAAACCGCAACTATGTAGTATTAATCTAGAAGAAGATAGCTATAAACATTCACAATTTGTTTAAAAAAATTTTTTGGGTAAATTAAAATAAATATTACCTACTTCAAGTGAAAAAAGGACAAAAAATGGTAAATTTCAGAAAAAACCGCAATTTTGTAGCATTATTCTAAGAGAATATTGTTATGAATAATAA
>WSXT02049525.1:0-13025 GCA_011762715.2 Neuroterus valhalla
GTCACGTATCGCATCAAAGCATCGGGTGTGGGCAGTGGTCAAATTTTACACAAATCTAATACCTTCTCTGATGAGAATGTAAAAAAACAAATTTCGATGGTCTCGGTTTGGTCCGGATAATTCGTCGAGTGGAAATCAGCGTGCGGTTACCCAGGTGCGAATATGTATCACTTTACCTCTTTTCTTCGGGAGAAATGTCACGATTCTTTCAGAACGGGATAAGTAACTTTGACGTAAGTTCTGCGTATAGTCATCGTGTGGACCAAACTCATCTGAGACGAAAGTGACGAAAGTGGTTTTACAGAGAAAAAAAAAATATGTAATGTAAAAAATGAGAAAGAAGAAAGGAGCTATGTTTGGATCGGGGCACTTAGCAGCACAGCATGAGTATCACATTCAACCACATTTCACTGAAAGGCGGTTAGGCGTTCCATTCCACTTCGGGTATTAAATAATTATTATTTGGAAAGCGAGAGTGTGTACCGTACACTTGGCGCTCGCGATTGTGGCCCAGATTCGACGTCCTTCCCCCCGGCAATGCTGCCGTTGAACCACTTCCTGTACATCATTTGGAGTCCAAAGGTTCCTTCCACGACCATACTTCTGTTTATCAACAATATAGGCATACAGAAATATATTGTGCTTTTTACATTCTCAACATAATGAGAAGGTATTGGTTTTATGTGAGAATCGACTTTGGAGGAATTTATGAAATCTCCACATTTTGAAACCTCCTGATTCCGAAGAAGAAGTTTTTACGTTGGTGTCGGTCTGTCTGTTGTCGTTGTCGTTATCTTCGTTGGAATCTATATACTCGAAAACTTTTGAAAGACTAATCGAATTGGATTGCCCCTTGGCTCACATTTTGAGGGACCAAAAAGACAGGTCAAGTTCGTTAACCAGCTAGATTGCATGGACAATCGGAGAGGGAGAGTATTTGGAAAAATTTTTTGGATTTTTTTTTTCCAAGAATCAGCAATTGAAAGTAAAATTTCTTGTAGCGCTTAAAAAGTGAAAAAATGTACCCTCATGATTTTCTTTAATAGATACAAAATTGACAGAGTTGTGGCATTTTCCAAATTCAAAAATATAAACGAAAATAAGAATTTTTAGCCAAACTACGCAAAATTAAAAAGAAAGTCAGAGAGGAAAAACGTTTCTTCTTGGAAGCCCTATAAGATCGTGAATATAACTTTTTTAATTTTCTCAAAAAATCGAAAATTCCAATTTTTATCGCATTCTCATCGCGCACGGCTCGCTTTGCTCGCAAGTTTGAGCGCGCCTACGGCGCGCGACTTTCGGCTCTTGCGCTTCGCGCTTGATGGTAATCTGATCTCGCGCTCCGCGCTCGGTTATGGATTTACCTCGCGCTACGCGCTCGACCTTTGTCGAGTATGTCGAAGTATTGATGAGTATGAATTCTCTTTTGTTCACTCTTCTCCGGCTTTAACGAATACATTCTCATCGCATGTCTCGTGCTGCGCACTCGACCCAAGTTTGTCCAAAACGGTGGATAAGTTTCGTTGCCTAATTTTTGACACGTTGTGTAGTTTTTCTAGGGATTCGATTTTTTAATTTTATTTTTTATGATTGAAACAAAAACTACGCGTCCGATGGAAAAAATTATAACAAACTTACAGATATTTTTAAGTTGAACAATTTTTCTCTATCAATCTTCTGTGTTAGCTTTAGTCATTTCTTCAGGAATTCAACTATTTCATTTTCAAAGTTATTTTTCCTGATTGAAATTAAAAATATATATCCTGTTAAAGAAATTGATAACACATTTGAAGACATTTTCCTGGTAAAGAACTTGCGTCTATTTGATTTTTCCTAAGCTTGTGTCAATCGTCCAAAAGTTCATTTTTTTTATTTCTATATGCTTTTTTATAGATGAAGCAAAAACTACTTGTCCTATCGAAATGTTCATTCTACCAAATTTGTAGATCTTTTTTTGGCGCACAATTTTATTTCATTTACATTTTCCCGTACTTTACATAGTTAGACCGAAAAATGAATCTTTCTATTTTTCATTATTTTTTGTGCGGCCCAAATTCGAATTTTCGAATTTTTGAGAAAACTCGAAAAGTTGTATAGATAATTCTGGAAGGCTCCCAAAAAGAAACATTTTTTTTCTGCGAACTTTTTTCATATCTTGCGTTGTTTGGCTAAAAATTCTCATTTTCGTTTATGTTTTCGAATTTTGGAAATACCTTAAATCTGACAATTTTGATTCTATAAAAAAAATCATTGTTACAAATTATTTCTCTTTTTACCTACTTCAAGAAACCGTACTTGCAATTTTTGTGTCTTGGAAAAAAGTCCAAAAAATTTTTCATCCGAAATAGCTGGTTGACGAACTTCACTTGTCTTTTTGGTTCCTCAAAATGAATGCCAAAGCACAATCGAATATGATCATTCTTCCGAAATTTATCGAGTTCACAGATTATTGCATTCTCATCATAACGAGAAGGTATTGGTTTTAAGCGAATATGAACTTTCGCGGAATTTATGAAATCTCCACGTTTTGAGACCTCCTGATTCCGAAAAAGTAGTTTTTACGTTGGTGTCTATCTGTCTGTTGTCGTCGTCTGTATACACGATAACTTTCGAAAGAATGGTCCTTTTGGATTGTGCTTTGGCACACTATTTATAACCGAAAAGGAAGAACGAGTTCGTTAACCAGCTATTTTGGACGAAAAATGAAAGAGGGGGAGCATTTTGAACATTTTTTTGGACTTTTTTCCAAGATTTAAAAATTGTAATTAAGGTTTCTTGTAGCATGTAAAAAATGAAACAATTTAATTTTATGACTTCTTCTGATAAATACAAAATTGTCAGAGTTATTGTATTTTCAGAATTCAAGAATGTAAAACAAAATGAGAATTTTTAGCCAAAAAACGCAAGATTGAAAAGAAATTCAGAGAGAGAAAATATTTTTCCTTAGGAGCCCTACAAGATGGTGAATCGATCGTGCTTTGGCACCCATTTTAAGGACCAACAAGACAAGTCGAGTTCGTTAACCAGCTATTTTGGATGAAAAATTAAAGGGGGGGAGCATTTTGAACCATTTTTTTTTTACTTTTTTCCAGGATTCCAAAATTGTAAGTACGGTTTCTTGTAGTAGGTAAAAAATGGAGCAATTTATCCTCATGACTTTTTTTGATAAATGTAAAATTGGCAGAGGCATGATATTTTTGAAATTCAAAAATATAAACGGAAATGACAACTTTTAGCCAAACAACGCAAGATATGAAAAAAGTTTGAAGTAAAAAAATCTTTCTTTTTGGGAGCCCTCCAGGGTGATATTTACAACTTTTCGATTTCTCTCGAAAAATCGAAAATTCAAATTTCGGTCGCACAAAGAATAATGAAAATAGAAAGCTTTATTTTTTGGTCAAACTATGTAAGGTACGGGAAAATATACATGAATTAAACTTGCGCACCAGAAAAAGATCTACAAATTTGGTAGAATTAACTTTTTTGATAGGACAACTAGTTTTTGCTTCATTTATATAAAAAACAATAAAATGAATTCATTTCAACCAGGGGAAATAACTATAAAAATGGAATAATGAAATGTTTGAAAAAATGACTAAAGCTAACACAGATGATTGACAGAGAAAAGATATTCACCCGAAAAATATCTGTAGATTTGTTATAATTTTTCCCATTGGACGCGTAGCTTTTGTTGCAATTGTAAAAAATAAAATAAAACATAAAAAATTGAATTTATAGAAAAACTACACGACATGTAAGAAAATTATTCAACAAAACTTCTCTACCGTTTTAGACAAACTTTGATCGAGTGCGCAGCATGAGACACGCGATGAGAATGTATTCGTTAAAGTCAGAGAAGAAGCTTTAGTAAAAGAGGATTCACACTCATCAAATTAGAGTAGTCGACATTTCGCTTTTAAGTTTCACAAGTTTTTTATACAACTGTAGAGAGGTACAAAGGCTGAGCGCGTAGCGTGAGGTTAATTCATAAGCGCGCGCGGAGCGCGAGGTGAGATTACCATCGAGCGCGAAGCGCGAGATCCGAAGGTCGCGCGCGATGAGAATGTGCCCGCGCAGCCGGCAGATTTCTTTTTATTATTTTTGTGCGATCAAAAATGGAATTTCCGATTTTTTGAGAAAATTCAAAAAGTCATATTCACGATCTTGTAGGGCTCCCATAAAGGAACATTTTTGCTCTCTGGCTAAAAATTCGCATTTCCTTTCATATTTTTGAAATTGAAAATGCCACAACTCTGACCATTTTGTTTTCATCAAAAATTCATAAGGATAAATTATTTCACTTTGTACCTACTACAAGAAACCGTACTTACAATTTTTGAATCTTGGAAAAAAAATTATCTCCCATTGTACGTTAAAAAGTGTATCGCGTGTAGGCAACTCTGCACTTCGTACCGTAATTTTCCTTCATTTTATCGAAAACTGTCAGTCGTACAATAAAAATATATTCAGCATAAAATATGTATTTTAAATGACCTATACAATTTTCTTCTGAAGCTTTTTTATAAATTTTCAATATTCACTGAGATAAACGTAAAGAAACATAATTTTCATGGATTTTTCATGGTTTTTACCATGAAAATCAAATTTGCGGGTATTTTCACTATCATATTCGTGATCAGCGCGTCAAAATACGTGGGTGAAAATAGTTTCAAATCAATCGGAGGTATACGCTTTCCGGAACTCCACCCGACTTTTTTTTATAAAAACAAAATCCTCAGAGTTGTGAATTTCCAAAATTCAATTTTATAAACAAAAATGAGAATTTTTAGCCAAATAACGCAAAACTGAAAAAGCAGTCAGAAGGAAAAAAAGGTTCCTTCTTGGGAGCCGTACAAGATCGTTGATACAACTTTTTGAATTTTCTCGAGAAATCAAAAATTTACATTTTGATCGCACAAAAAAAAATGAAAAAAAATCTGTGAACTTGATAACTTTCGAATGAATCATCACGTTTGATCGTACTTTTGCACACGTTCCCAAGGACCAAAAAGCCAGGTGATGTTCGTTAACCAGCTGTTTTGGACGAAAAATTAAAGAGGGGAACATTTTGGAAATTTTTTCGGACTTTTTTTCCAAGACTCGAAAATTTTTCAGTATTGCTTTTTGTATTACGTGAAAAGTGGAACAATAACTTATTCGAATGATTTTTTGTTTTAATCGTGACAACGCTTTTTAAACAATGAAAAATTCAATTTACTAGCAAAGTTATGCGAGTTGTAAATATCAGCGGCAAGTATTGCAATGAGAATGTGTTCCTTGAGGCCAGTAGAGCTTTAGATAAACCTAATGTAAAAAAAAAAATTTCATCAAAAATGAAGAAAAATTTGATAATCTTCATATAGAAGCAGAGATTTTCAGCAGTTTTGCAATGTTTGCAACTCTGTGTATGCATTACGCTGTAAACTGAATCAAGCACGCATGTAGCCGAGCGCGAAGCGCGAGGTGAAAAACAAACAGACGCGTAGCGCGAGATTTGAATGACGTGCGCCCTAGGCGCACTCAAACTTGCGAGCGAAGCAAGCAGCACGCCCAGCGCGCCATGAGAATGTGCCCGCGCAGCGGGCATATTTTTTGTTGAAAACGAAATTGTCTGTCTTGGGAGCCGTACAATCGTTAATACAACTTTTTGCATTTTCTCGGAAAATCAAAAGTTCCAATTTTGATCGCACAAAAAATAATGAAAAAAATTACAGTTCAAGAACAAAATTCTTCTTCGAAAGAACATTTACAAATTTTGTTCACTTTTTTTTGCTCGTGAGATGCATAGTTTTGGTATTAATCCAAAAAAACAATATTTCAAATAAAAGTCAAGTTTCTAGCAAAACTTAACGAGATAAAAAGAAAGGTAATAATATTGTAAGAAGACTAACTAAATTTTTTTTTAATAAAACAAGTTAAGAGGTAGCGCGAGGTCAATTCAAAACCGAGTGCGGAGCGCGAGATCCGAAAGACGCGCGCTCTAAACGCGCTCAAACATTTAACTATGCTCTCTTCCTCATTGCCGTTTCCGTTTTGATATCCGCAATAAATTAAAAGTCTGGAAGGTGTCATTTTTCCAAGGTTTTTTACCCTTTTTTATGGTAACCTAGTTTTCCCAGACATTGAAGAAATAAATTTTCACCATTCTTCTTCATGATCGTAAACGGGGTTTATAGGCAGCGTATGTGGAGGAAAGCGGCGCAACCTTCATTCTGCATTTCTAATTGCGATAATTGCTCCTTCTAGGTGAAAAATTTCAAGGTTTGCAACTAACTATTGTATACTTGGGTTGAAAAACGTAGAAGTACAATCGCGTTTGAAATACAGAATTGTGGTTGCGCCGCATATGCGTCGCTTAGTCCCACCGAAGGATTGCTTCACAATTATTTTAGATCGAACATTTCTCGAATAAATAATTTTGAATCGAACTCGGAATACTTCATTCATTCTTTATCTTTCGCTTTGTTAAAGAGAAAAAAATAGTTGCGAATTCGAACCGCAAAAACATTCAATCAAATTGGAGTCACGTGACCAGCAATGAGGAAAATAAATTCTTCAATTGATGCGTTTTCATAGATTCTCAAGGGAACTTGTGATGGTTGATATTTTAACCAAGAAATATTTCAATTTGAATTAACAAAAAAAAAAAATAATAAAACAACCTATAAAGAACAATTTTGATTGAATTAGTTGAATCCTAAACAAAAACAAATGAATTCCAACCAAGAAAATGAACTTTCTATTAGGTAAGGCAAATTACCAGAGTCATATGGAATCTCAACATAATTGTTGAATTTTTAAGCAGAAAAAATGAATTAAACTGAAAAAAATACGCTTCAGCGTTCAATCAAATAGTTGAATCTTCATTCGAAAAGATGATTTTCGTCCACGAAGATTAACTTTCCACTACAAAATACAAATTATCAACATAATACTTTAAACGATTTCAAGGGATTACAAAAGATTACAAAAAGATTTACGAAATATAAGTTATTCTAAATAATTTCGAGAACCCGAAAAAATTACCTAGCACAATTTCAGAGAAAATTTCAATTAATAAAGAGATTTAAAAAGATTTTAAGGGACTCCGAAAAGATATTCTGGTATCAAGGCTTTCGGAATACTCTGAAGAATTTGAAAGGATTTTGATAAGTTTTAGTCGCTTCCAAATAATTTCAATTGTTTTTGAAATATTTTGAGGTGTTTTGAGAGATTCTCGAGGATTCCCACCAATTTGAAAGATTTTCATGAATTTCAAAGATTTCAATGGATCTTGTAATATTTCAAAATATTCCACGAAATTTCAAGGATTCAACAGATTTCAGGGTATTTCAAGATTTTTAAAAGGAATACGAAGTATCTCAAATATTTGAAAGAAACTTACAAAATTTAACGAGATTTCCATAACTTTCGGGGGATTCCAAAAGATTTCGAGGGATTGCGAAAGTTTGAGAGTGTTTCAAGTAATTCTACAGGATTACAAGAGGTTTCACAGTATTTAAGTGATTTTGAATAATTTCAAGAATTCGAAGAAATCATCTTCTATAGTTTGAGATGAAATCTCAATTTTGAAAAGATTCAACAAGATTTCAAGGGACTTCTCAAATATTTTTCAGATTATAGAAGGTTCTACGGACCTTCAAGGATTTTGGAATATTATGGTGAATTTGGAGGGATTTTTATAGATTTAAGTGACCTTCAAAAAAGTTTAGTTCATTCTTTAATATATTAAGGTGTTTCAGGAGATTTGAAAAGATTCCTATAGATTGTAAAGAATCCAATGAATTTTATATAAATTTCAAAGATTTCGAGGGATCATGTAATATTTTTATATATTTTACGAAATTTCAAAGATTCAACACGGTTTAAGAGATTTCAAGCGACTTCCTCGAATCCAAAGTGAATTTAATGGCATTCTGAGGTTCTTAGCAATTTCACGGGTTACAAATGATTACACAGAATTTTGAGTGATTTCAAGGGATTTCCGGCAAAAATATTCACGGGATTTCAAAGATTTCAAAGATTGCAAGGATTTTCAGGGGTTCCACCAGATTCCCCTGGGAGAAACCATAAGATTTCCTAATAATTAATAATAATTCGTATAGAACAGATTTGAGTTTGGAGACAAATGAAGTTGGAATTACTTTTGAATTATGCCCATTTTAAAATTCAAAAAACTGAAGTTCAAAAAGCATGTAAAGTATAAGCTTTTCGAATCAAAAAAACATGAAAATTGATGAGTTTAAGAGTCCAGGAAAAAATTCTTTAGACGTGGAACAATATTTATGTTTAAATAATACATGCAAGAGTTACTCGTATTCAAAAACATTTGGAAATTTAATTTATCGTGTTAGGAGCAACTTTATTAGTTATAATGGAATTAGTGAAGAAGGAAGTAATTTTCAAAGATGTTCTATATCTTTACAATTATTTTTATTCCAAGTTTGATTGTTTTATTTTATACGATTTTCTGGAATGGAACTTTGAGAGTAAGGTTTAGAATCCGTTTTGAATCACCTTTGAATAAACCTGCTTTCCGGAAAAAAATTGGGAAGCAGCCCTTTATATTAGAAATTGAATTAAGACGTTCCATAAAAATGCCTATGAATTTATAAAAAAAAAATCGAAATCGCAGCTCTCTGAAGTGAGTCCAAAATTCACCTGATTAAGTATTTTAGAAATTCAAAAAACATGCATTGAGTGCGATATTAATAATATAATTTCGCCTTGTATTATAGAATGATAAATTTCATTATAAATTTATTTCGTTTGTACAAATATAATTGACTACTTCATAGGATTTTCCACGCTCGAAGAACCATTTCCCTTCCGATCACTGAAGTTAAGCAGCATTGGGCGCGGTTATTACTTGGATGGGTAACCATCCGGGAATACCGAGTGCTGTTGGCATGTTGACGGGAGACTGGTGTCCTTCAGTGTATCCAACTCAACTAATTATGACTCTTTACGAGTTACGCTTACCCCACAAGGGCTTATGGCCTAATGGTACAGAAAAAATCTGCAATTATTTTTCTTTTAGTGCATTATTGAAGGCTTGTAACATACTAAGATAAGGGAAAAATTTTATAGCAAAAAAAATTTGCTCAAGCAGGAACAGTTTCTACTCCTTCTAAGTATAAGAATACAAATGTAGGATTTTCAAAATGTGTGTAAAGTATTGCAACTATGAGAACATACACGGAGAGGAGTAAACCGTAACCGTTACTGCCAAGCCCGTAACTGCTACGCGCGATTCTCGAATATGAGATGAACAGTAAATGTTACTGCGCTCACATGAACCTTTGCTGCCTGCAGAGTATCTGTTCGGCGCGAAACAGTTAAACGCAATGCAGTCATAGTTACTTCCACGGCAGTAATGGTTACGGTCTCGACAGTAATAGTTCCTGTTTAGTCCGTAACCATTACTGCACGCGCAGTTTTTTGCTTTATCTACGTTTCGTACCTATTTAGTATGGTTTTTAAATTTATTTAACGATACTTATATGTGAATATTGTATATGAATAATTCAAAACTCATCTAAAAGAAACAGTTTGCTCATTGAACGCCTAAGGTTCAAAATAAATAAAAAAAGCTGAATAAAAATATTAATTACTGAAAATTACAATTAAAAACCTGCTTAAGACCAGGAGGAAGAAGTGAAATTTATCTGTCGAATTTGGATATGACGCAACAATTAAGACAAAATTAATATAGTATAAAATCGACTCAGTATCGATCACATTCAACCCCGCATATTTTGCTACAGAGTAGAATAGGGTTAGTAAAAGGTTTTGAAGTGCATTCAGAGTGAATATAAACAATTCGCACCACACAGGAACAAAATCTTAAACTATGCTCAGTCTGGAGTTGAAGAGTCGTAGCAAGACTTCTTACGGAGTTTACGTTCGGAGTCGTTCGCCACATCATGATGGGGAGTTCTTCCCCAAGAGTTACATTTCACTCGTCTTCTTCTACTCCGCTTGCCGTTTACTCAGAATGGTGGGACTTTTATAGGGTATGCTTTGGAGTTGATTTCAACTCCGCTTTTTCAACAGAATACTGCGCTCGTCAGAGCGATTCGGGTATAAGCAGTAACTATTACTGTCAGCGGATCAACGGTTAGTGCAAAACGTTTTCAGGTGGCGCGCAGTAACTGTTACGGCGTGGCTGGGATAGTTCCGTCACTAGCAGTAGCAGTCACGGTTTATCTAAAATCCGTTTTTCATTCGTAGCTGTTACGGTAAGCGCAGTAACAGTTACGGTGAAAAGAGTAACTGTTCAGGCTTACTCCTCTCCGTGTAGAAACATCAGTATAACAGAAAACGTTATTCAAGATAGAGAAATGCAAAATTTCTATGAGATAGTACTGTTGCTAGAATAGATGATATTTCAAATTCGAATTTTTCGTAATTACTCCATTATTGCTTAATTACTTCTACAAAAATGAATGAAAGGGTTGAACGATTTTCCCACAGATTTTTCGGCGTATTTGGCCAAAATGAGTATACTTGGTTTTTCTTCAAAATTCTTATTTATTTAAGGGAGTGTCTTCAAGTAACGGAATTTCGATATACGCAGTCACAGCCTCTGGGTAAAAGCTAGAATTTCCGGAACAATTTGGAAGAGAACGCATTTAATTTTAAGAATTTAAAATCATATTTGCAACAGGTTTCAAGTGTAGGATTCTTAGTTTTCTAGAATCACAAATAGAAATTTTCAAGAAAACATGGATATTTTATTTTTTTTATTTTTTATGGAATGGAGAGGCACAATACTTTCTCAATTGGAAGAGCCGTTATTGGAAAAGATCCAATGTGCGATCTCGAATAAGGCAATTTGAAGCGTGTCGAATGCTGAATTTTCAATTCGTGGCACGTTAGGACGCGTGTTCTATTCAAATGCGCTATTGACAGTGCTAAGTAAAATTATACTTTTGGCCATTTCTCTAATTTACACTCAAGAAACTCACAAGTACTGAAACCGAAAGTGAGTACAGACTCCTCACAGATAAAAAGAAAGTGGTATTACAATGTACTCTCTTAATAATTCAAAACTAAAGCCAAATTTTCTTAGTTTTCTGCCTGAAAATCAATAACATTAGTCCAATGTATGATAAAAGATCATTTCCAAACTTATCAAACGAAAATGATAATTCTCATCTTGTGTAGAATAATTATTCTGAAAATAGAAATAATGAGTTAAATTAAGTTTCTACGCGTAATAAAGAAATTTGGTCTGTGGCGCGCAACCTGCATACCCAGATATAAGAAAACAAAAGTGTCGTAATAGTTGGTTCTACTTTTAAGTTAAAAAAGCATTATCGCTGTACAATACAAATCGGATACATAAAACATCATCAAGGATTGGGAGGAAATTGAATGGAAGAAGGATATATTTTCTCCAGTCCTAATTCGAATAAGTTCCGACAGAAAATTCATGGAATCAGTAAAACTTATACCATATTCTATATTTTACCACAGGGAATTGCGGTTTCCACTTAGCATTATTTACAGTATTCCTAATAAAATTAAAACAACTACATTACATTTTGTATCGTTATAAAAGGTTCGAGATTCAAAATTGAAGAGAAAACGAAAGTCGTGAAAGTAGTAACGTAATGCAGAAAGTGAATTTGTCATTTTAGTCAACAAGTAACAAACAGAAAGCGAAAAAATTATAAATATAAGAGTTAGAGCATTTCTGAAGCTATTCCTTTAGAATATCAGAACGAATGCATTTCAAATCAAACAGTTCACTTCAAGGTGTAGAATCTCTCGGTGACGAAATATGTGATTTTTTACAGGAAATTTGGCGATATTTTCTGGGATGTTACAAGTATTTGGATTTGAACATTTCTTTTTGAAAAGAAAAACACAATTCTTCTTCTTCAAATTTCTATGGTTTGGATTCAAAGCTTTCCATTGAAGTATATAGAAAAATGGGGAAAAAGTACAAAATCAACAGAATGAAGTTGATTTGAATAAAAATAGAGAATGCCAGTTTTCTCGAAAACCCTCATATTTTTACATTCTCATCATAACGAGGAATGAAAACTCAAAGAGGAGGAGCATTTTGAGAATTTGTTTGAACTTTATTTTCCAAGGCTCAATATTTGCAAGTACAATTTCTTGTGCACGTAAAAACTGGAACAATTTATCCTTATCATTTTTTCAAAAAAACAAAAAATAATGATCAGAGTTATGGTGTTTTCAGAATTTGAAAAAAACTGCCCGCTGCGCGGGCACATTCTCATCCTACGCTTCGCGCTCCGTTTTGAATTTACCTCGCGCTACGCGCTCGACTTTTGTACCTCCCTGCAGTTGTATATAAAGCTTGTGAAACTCAAAAGCGCAATGCTGATTACTTTAATTTGATGAGTGTGAAATCTCTTTTGTTAAAGATTTTCCGTCTCTAACGAATACATTCTCATCGCGTGTCTCGTGCTGTTCACTCGATCAAAGTTCGTCCAAAACCGTAGAGAAGTTTTGTTGCCTAATTTTTTTCACATGATGGGTAGTTTTTCTGGAAATTCAAATTTTCAATTTTATTTTTCGTGATTGAAATAAAAACTATGCGTCCAATGGGAAAAATTATAACAAATTTACAAATATTTTTCGGGTGAATAACTTTTCTGTATCAATCTTCCGTGTAAGCCTTAGTCATTTAAAAAAAAATTTTATTTCTTAATTTTTATAGTTATTTTTCCTGTTTGAAATGAGAATTACATATCCTGTTGAAGAAGTTGATAACACTTTGAAAAATATTTTCCTAGTAAAGAACTTGTGTCTATTCGGTTTTTCCTGAGCTTGTGTAAATTATCCAAAAGTTCATTTTCTCCATTTTTTATATGTTTTTTTTATAAATGAAGCAAAAACGACTTGTCCCATCCTAAAGTTGATTCTACCAAATTTGTAGATCTTTTTCAGTGCACAAGTTTAGTTCATTTATGTTTTCCCGTATCTTGCATAGTTTGACCAAAAAATGAATCTTTCTATTTTTCATCATTTTTTGTGCGACCAAAATT
>WSXT02049536.1:0-13025 GCA_011762715.2 Neuroterus valhalla
CCTGTCTTTTCAAGGCTGATGGGCTGTCGTGCTGCATCATGCGAGGGTCGGGGGGAGGAACAGAATCACTCAAGCATAAACAGCCGAGAAACTGGCACTGACGCGAGAGGAACCTGTCCAAGCGGTGAGTGTAGTCAAGTATTCCAGTTGATGTATTACAATATCTCAAGATAAACAATATTTGTTCAACTCTACTACAGTCTCTTTTTAGTTCAAAAACACCATCCGAAAATGGTAAAGGTTTGACACCTAAAGCGTCAGAAATACGTCACCACTGACAATATGGCCGCGCGGAAGAGTAAATTTTATGCTGCGAATTTCATGATCATGCACAACTACGGCATTTATAAGACATTCGCGAGTTATACATGAAATTCTTCCACTCCCAACTATAAGTCAATAAGGAAGAATTCTGCGATTGATAACGCACGAAGCCGTAATTTGGAGCCAAAGTTCAACAACACCATCCGGAAATGATGAAGGTTTGACATTCAGAGCGTCAGACTTTCACTGTAGCGCCATCAACGACATGTTACCGATAGAAAATTCGTATCACTCGATGACTCACACGATATCGCTTGATGCACGATGATAAATGCAACTATTGCCGGCAAAGTAGTGCTCATAATCAATAAATAGTGAAGACAATATAAAATTGAATTATGTCTACATAAATAAATATTAAAATTGTTCTTCCAGATGATTGTTTACAACTTTCCATAGTTGATAACAAAGAAGAACAAATTTATAGTTTCTAGTAAATGGAAACTTTCGATATTTAGGAAATTTACCAATTTCGAGATTTAGACTTTTAGAAAATATATAAATTCGTTTATCTATTTTCTTCCTCGAGTTCCCAAAGACGAAAACTATGTAAAACTTGTCAACTTATAAATAAATAACGTCTAGATAACGCGTTGACCACCATCAAATCATTAGATTTGACCGGGAACCTGTCTAAATCAACGTTGTGGAAAACCGCGATCGGGAAATTGCCGTCAAATTCACAAATGGCGTTCGTGGACCATTCAGCAACCGCAAACAGAAAAAGAAAATTCTACTCCGAGGATACCCCCGAAAAATGCGGGAGCAGCGGTAGTGTGTACAGCCGTTGCTGAAAGCAAGCCGGCACCACAGCGCGAAAGCGAACGAAGGCCGCCACCGCGGCGCGAGAACGAGCGTGCGCTGACACCGCAGCGTGAAAACGAACTTGCAAATCAAAGCGCGCTTCTGATATGTGCCAAAAACAGCATCACTCGCTGTTACACTTCTTTGATAACGGGGCATACAATCGAGGTCGCGACATAGAAAAACACAGTTCAGAATCGCGTGAAAAAGCCATCGCCATAACAATTACGAAGAACATTCCCGAAATTTGTTGTGACTAGAGTCGAGAGCAGATTTATCAAAGATAGTTGCGATTTGCATCAAAGGATCGAAAGGATCCTTTGATGCATTATTAGATGGCAGGTCTACAATCACTGTAATAGATAAAAAGCTTGCACTTAATTGAGGTTTGAATGTCTAACAGATAAACAGGTCAGTTCAAGGCTTATGGGGAGGGCGGGGGAGGGAGAAAAACACGCAAAATACGAAAAAATCGGTTTCATAATAAGTGGTGACAAAATCGCACTTTGCTCGGGTAGGCATTGCACGGTTATTACGAGAACGGGCGGAAAGAGATGCGCACGTTGAATGTGCACGCCGCATGCTGCGTAACCGATTTGGTGGATCCCAGAGAAGCAAGGAAGTTGGCCGAATTAGACGAATTGATACGTCAGTATTTTATCATAGAAAATTTGGGAAGCTCAGTACCCGACAAGCGAAAAGGTGAAATCGATAGAGCGTCAAAAATATTACGTGAAACTACATGAAAAGCAGGAAAATCATGGGAAACTGGGCTGTTGTAGGAAAACGACAAGGTGCCAATTTTCGACACACGAGCAACAGCGATCAAACGCTCACGCACTGTAAAAAAGATACAAGATTGAGATCCAGAATTTGCCACAATGTACCATGGAGAAATAAATAGATTATTTGAAAACGGATGTGCAGTAAAAATAGATCAAAATCGAGACCGAATAAATAATAAATCGCCGCTCATTCGATACATCTCGCACTCCGATGTTACTAACCCTAACAAACCGGGAAAATTAAGGTTGGTTTTCGATGCGGCGGAGCCTACTCAGGGAAGGCATGAACAAAAAAGCATGAACGATTTACTTGACACGGGATCCGATCTCCTAGAATCGCTTATTGGTGTATTAATTTGCTTCAGAAAATTTCCGTAAGCTGTCACGGCCGGCATAAAAGATATGTTTTTGGGCGTCAAAGTAATTGAACGAGATCGCGACGCGCAATGCTTCCTTTATCGAGGGACTGATCGATATCGAGAGCCAGACGAATATGTTATGACCTCTTTGATATTCGGATCAAAATCGTCTCCATGTAGCGCGCTGTGTGCAAAAAATACAAATGCCAAGGAGTTTGAAAAAGAAAAACCCGAAGCCGCGATTAGTATAATTACGAATTCCTACATGGATGATTATCTCTCTAGCGGACGCGACATTGAACGGATGTGGCAGTTATTCAATGACGTAAGCATGATAAACCGTGAAGCGAACTTTGATACGCATTTTCGGGCGTCAAATCATCTTGACAGAGTTAGCATAGTATGTGGAACAGAGAAGCTGGGAATCGATCTGGGGTACGGTCCCGCGTTCGTTTATTTTAGCAGGCGCGGATTACAAAATCACACAACTGCACTTTTTTTGCGTCGCGAGTAAGGCAGCTTCCACGGCAGTAGCATGTCCCAGAATCACTACTCGCGATGATTCAATAAACGTCGCGCTCGTAATGGGGAAAGCTTGAATCGTGCCGGTCGAACCTACCACGATCCGAGATTAGAACTGCAGGCCGCACTTCTCGGTACAGAGTTAGCCGCGACCATTAGTGACGAACTTGAGATGAAAGTAAACGAGAGAATATTTTAGTCGGGTCGACAACCGTACTACACTGGATAAGAAGGTGCTCGCGAACCATGCAAGTTTTCATAGCTATTCGATTAGGTAAAATCAACGCAGCTACTCACACAACCGAGTGGTGATGGTTTACCACCGACAATAACCCCGCAGATGACCCCATGAAGTCGGGAGACCAATGGCTCGTTGGTCCGGACTTTTTATAGCGGAAAGCGCACTCACTCATGGCCGCGATCGAAAGAATTAAATGAGACAAGCGCGAAGAGGCTGAAAATTCAGAAACTCGAGTAGAGTTCGAAGGCGCTTTATTTGCCCGCAGGCCAAGACCGTTAGAGACTTCCGCAGGCACTACCACTTCGGATTGGTATAACATCGTACGAAAGGCAATGAGCTTCAACATATTTTTATAAATTCCCTGCCGTAAAACGTCAGAAAACCCGCATGGGGCAGCAATAGCGACCATAGCCGAAAGAAAAGAAACCCAGTGAGAAAAGTTTATCACCGCGGAGAAATTTTGGTACCGCTTGATCTAACAACACACACTCAAACGAGCTCGACGCTCTTACAAAAAGGGAAGAGATCCTAAGAGGCAGCAAACACATCAGTTTTCAGCCATGTATCGATCAAGAAGGGTTACTGCGCAGCAATCCTATATCATCGGCCTCCGGCCGATATTGCGATGGTTCGCAGAAAAATGCCCCACCTGCCATGTTATAGGAGCAAAACCGTAAAATCCTCCTACGGCTGACTTGCCAAAATGCCGTCTAGCTCATGGGTAACCCGCGTTTTCACACTGCGGATTTGATTAGTTCGGGCCGTTGTATGGTAAAATCGCGCGTCGACGCGTGGAAAGATGGGGCGTTTTATTCACCTGCATGATGAATCGTGCAAGACATCTTGAAGTAGTACATACCTTAACCGCTAGGGTAAAAATTGCTCTTGACCATGCATTGACCGATCAGGCATACACTGACAAAGCCCTTCTAACTTTACTAATCGAAATAAAACACATGGTCCTCTCCAGACCGCTCACGCACGTGTCAACCGAATACTTGCCAACGCTTTGGCCGCGAAAAAAAGTGGCGAAAACCGAGTACTCCGATTCAAGTGCGTGACATTGTTCTCATATTAGAATATCTGGTGCCGCGTAACACCTGAAGGAAAGGCTGAGTTGTCGAGACATACAAGAACAAGTCCGATGGCATCATTCGCTCTGCGCAAAAATCGCACCAGAAAAAGCTTTCTTGAACGTCCCACGCAAAAGTTTATCAAAACAATGGAGACCGAGAGATAGAAAATTTGCCTAATTTTTTAGGGGGGAGGATGTTCCGGATAGCTAAACGTTAACGCCCTGCAGAAAATTCTAGGGTTTCGAACGTCTGCAACCAATAACGACTCGCTTGCTCGGACAACCATTTCTTATGACGTCGGTGTGATCGAATGACACCCAGCCGACAATGAATAGAAAATAAAATTAGAATGGCTTAGTAAATTGCGACGGAGATTGAGAATGATGAAAATAGGAATATAAATAAGGAAAAAAATAGAATCTATCAAAAATCTTGGTTCGATGATGCATAGCAAACAAACAAATGTAGATCAATAAGAAAAATAATGATAATATTGCGGAGATGGCAATATCCTGATTCAAGATTCATGCAAAAACTCTTCTTGAATATAATCAACCCCTATTTTATATGAAGTATTTATATTTGGGAATCGTTAGTGTTTTTTATAGAGGAAGTATCACCTTTCGCTAGCCTCAACATTAACAAGTCTCCTATGTAGCGATTCTCGTCTGCGGCATTTCTGATCGGCAGTGAGTTTCATGTGTGGAAACTCTCATCTGCGGTGAATGTCATATGGAGCGATTCTCGAATGTCATATGTGGCAAGTCTCATATGCCGAAAGTGCCACATGTGGCAAACCTTCTCTAAAGCAAGCAGTAACTGCGACTAGTCTTGTATGTGGCGAGTCTCATCTGCAAGCAGCATTATGTATGTCAAGTCTCATCTGCGGTGATTCTTATGTGCGTGAAGTCTCATTTGCGGCCAGTCATGTCTGCATTAATTTTCTTTTGCTTGAAATCCTTCCTGCAGCATCTTGCAGAGAATCTTTCAGGGGAAGATGCTGCAGATAAGACTGCTGAAGTTAAGACTTGCGACAGAAGAAACTTGTTACATGTGAGACTTCCCAAAGATGAAACTTGCCACACATAAAAATCGCCGCACATGAGAATTGCCGCAGATGAGACTCATCACTCACGAGACTTAACGCAGTCAGAGCTTTCTTCAGATGTGACTCGCTAAATGTTAGCATAGCCACAGATGCGACTTGCAGCAGCTGAGAATCGTCGCAGATGGGACTATTCCTACATAAGACATGCTGCGGATGGGATTTATTGCAGATAAGAATTGCTACAGATGGAAGTCGCTACACATGAGACTTGTTGCAGATAAGACTCTCATTGCATTGAAATATTGAGATATACCTAGATATCATACTATTTACCAATAATATTGACAATGATTGGCAAGGTGGAGAGCACGATCCGCCTCTATATTATTTTATTTTATATCCAGTATATTCTTGATTCTGATGATTTTTATTCGTTCAAGGCAGGGATGATAATATCTGATACCTCAAATTACGGTTCGACGTTCTTGCTCATTACAACCGTAGCGTGCTTCCGTAGGAATAATTTTGGCGCTAGTGTAGGAAATGATATATCTGCACTTCTTCTCATCCTCTTATAATAGCACTGTACCCATTCTCTTTATGCTGGCATCTGTTTGTAGGATGAATGGCAGCTTTGGATTGGGTCCGCCAAGCTTGGGGGTTTGTACGACAGGGTTTGCACCTTTTTGAAAGCGTCTTAAGTGGCTGGATTCCATTTGTATGCCTTGGTAGTACATCATAGGTCCGTAAGGGGCGTTGCTACTATCGCAAAGTTCGGTAGATAGTCGCGTTTCCAGTTGCAAGTCCCCAGAAAGCTGTGGAGCTCTTTTCGAGTTCGAGGTGCGTTCGCCATTTTGATGGCTTGTATGCTTTCTGGAGTTACTTGGCTATTGCTCGAAGTTACGAGGTGACCGAGCTATTGCAACTCTGTTTTTCCAAAGTGGCATTTTTGTAGGTGGCACGAGAGTCCATAGATTTCATGATATTCAAAAACCAATCCGAGATTATATATGTGCTCTTGTTCGTTTGTCGAGTAAATTATCAAATACGGATCATGAATATTGCACAATCCTTCTAGTAATGGCTAATACGATCCTGCGTTGAACATTATTAGCTTATTCCCATTGAAACTCAAAGATCCTATAAGCAACGCCTAAATTCGTGGTTATTAGGAGGCCTGATGAGTAATGGCTATTTTTGTTTGAAATGTATATGAATGTAGTAAGAAGCCAAGGTAAGGAAATACTATCAGTGAGGTAATCGGAATCCAGAATTCCGATGGTAAATTGAAAGGCTACTGGTGTGGATAGTATTACCTCTGGAATGCTCAAGAGTAGCTTGTGTAGTTTAATGAACTTATAAACATGTGCGCTGTAAACAGCGAAGTTCTAAATTATTGGAAAAAGGTACTGCAGGAAAAATTTAAACCAAAAAACTCAGTATTGAAGTCATGAAAATAACAAAAGATCTGAGTAGTTTCATGTTGTTTCATACCAGAGAGGTTATATGTGGATCAGACACTGAATTTAAGAAAGATCACGGGATAGAGCTATAAAGTAGAGAAAAAGTTTTTCGTGCTTTCTTTGATCTGGAAAAGGGTATAAAGTGACTTGTTTGCTTCTGAAAGCAATACAAGTCGTGATGATCTTTTTATATCACTTGCACTAGCTATGCTGATGATTTTCGGTGATGAATTGTTTTTTGCAAAAAGCCTAAATATGTACCTTAAACTTTACATATATTTATAATATTATCATATCTACCACTTAAATTGGCGATGTTTGCTAATATGCAGACAAGGGTATAAGCGAAACTTATTTTTCAAATTTAAGAAAAAGGGGATTGAGGTATTCATAAGGAAATTGGTCGAGAGTGCAACTGATAATTATTTTAGGGTCTCATTTTATGTTGTTACCATTGTGATCTTGTTGATTCAATTAGAACCTCATTATTCTCGTTTATTATGTATATTTCTAGAATGATCCATATCATACTGAAAATCATCATTATGAAACTTTGCCATAAAGCACCTCATAGAAATTCAAAAATGAATTTCAGTGGTCACAACACGGGAGGAGTTTTGGAGATGCATGTTATGAGTAAGAATATTTTGATAAAAGACTCCTGAATTCACAAAATTCAAGGAATTATATAATTACTCTGAAATGTGTAAAGTCTTATACAATTTATTATGCGCAAAGATTGGTTAGTTTTATAATTAAGGGACGATCCTTTTTATGCTTCTAAGGAAAATTTAGGATTTCTAGGAGAGAGTGACCCAAATTTCGTGTCCAAATATTGTCGAGAATGTTCTGAAATGAATTTACTCCTTAGAGGAAGGAATAACGTTCTCAAACGCTTAAGAAAATTTGAATAAGGAATTCATCACAATAATCCAAATCGTTGTTAAAATTTTTGAAAGAAGGAAGGAATGGATAGAATGCAGTAATGAGTCCCTTGAGAAGAGAATCATAAATTGCTTTAGAATCACGAGAGTCCCTATAGAAAGATGCATGGATGTAGAAAAAGCAAAAGATGTACGCCAGGATGGGTTTGTTTGTAGAGCCATCGTATGAAAGAGTGATGCCTGGAACGAACGATTTTAGATACTGATTGGCCCGTGTAAAGTTATCGCCTTGTGAATTGTTTATATGGCTTCGCGAAACACTTTACATGCGTCGTTTGCAAGAGAGATCGGTCGGCGACTCGTAACAGAGCAATGTTGCACAGGACGAATGTGCCGTTTGAAAACAGAAACAGGCTAGCCTTACTTTTTCTATGTATTATTTTTAGCAGGTATCACCTCGAATGTTGCAAAAGCAACCGCATGTTTGTTTATTCTGCTTAACAACTCGATTGAAGTCCCCATTGAATAAAAATGCTGTGTCTGAAGCGAAGTTCTAAGACTACAGAATGAGGATTACAAATGAAGACAGAAATTTTTCTGTTCACAGAAAACGTGCAATGAATCCGATAACTGATCTTATACAGTATCTTTTCACATCAATCCTTGCTTCTTAGTACCACAATGAGGGTGGAACCAAACGAGTAACGCTTGCCCCGTGTAACATGGCTTTTTTTTAGAATAGTCATATATGGTCCTTTAAACCATGCACATTTCTCCCCAACGAAAATAGACTTAATTCTCCCTTATGAATCTCTAAAACTACTAAATGTTGGGCGCCAGTCCTTTCTTAGGACAATTTTAGAACTGAAAACTCAAAAGAAGCAAAACAAAGTACAAAAAGTTACTAAAATCGAAAAAGAGAAGCAATAACAAAACGTAAGAGAATTACTCATAGGCGCCAAGAGCAAGGCAACATACGAAAAATAGATAAAGGTATCAGGGCAATCATTCAAACTCATGAAATGGTTAGCTCAGCCTCTAAATAAGTTGAGATATGGGTAGAGGTGCTGGGTTCAAACTGAATTGACAAAATCTGGTTATAGAAATTAATAATACTAGCTTATTGGCACAGGAAATAGAGAAAATAATGATAACAATTACAAAATATAGTCTTTACAAATTCCTGAAAATATTTAGGCGCATAACATGACATCTACTAATGCTTTACAAAATTACCACACTAAACAAAGAAAGGAGGGGGAACAATAAACTCCTACAGTCATTTTCCGATAAAACATTCTAAGGCACAATAAAATAGCATGACAAGAGTATTCTAGCTAGATGTACGCGTTACAGATTCGACTACCAACAGAAATAATCTATAGGATCTACTTGAACAAATATCTACAAATTCAAATATCCTAACTCTAAACGAACAGCTTAAAAATCTGAGGGGAATAACATAAGGAAATCGCAAATAAATCATTCTGAAGGGAATAACACAAGGGAATCACAAATAAACTGTCTTGAGAGGAATAACATAGAGGAATCATTAATAAATCATTCTGAGGAGAATAGCATAAGTGAGACGCAAGTAAATCATTATTAGGGAAATAACGATAGAAAAAGCATTCTGAGGGGAATAACACAAAAAAAAATACAAGTAAAATATTTTGACTTAAGTAACATAAGGAGGACGCAAATAAATCATTATTATGTGAATAACATAAGAAGAACCATTCTGAGGAGGATAACGCAAGAAAAATCACAAGTAAACTATTTTGAGCGAAATAACATGAGGAGGACGCAAATTATTCATTATTAGAGGAATAACATAGAAAAAAATCACAAGTAAACTATTTTGAGCAAAAAAACATAAGGAGGACGCAAAAAAATCATTATTAGGGGAATGACAGAGAGAAAAATCACAAGTAAACTATTTTGAGCGGAATAACATAAGGAGGACGCAAATTATTTATTATTAGAGGAATAACATAGAAAAAAAATCACAAGTAAACTATTTTGAGCGGAATAACATGAGGAGTACGCAAATAGATCATTTTCAGGGGAATAATACAGAGAAACACGAACAATTCATTATGAGGGAACTAGCAACAAGGGACGCAATTGAATCATTGAAGGGACTAAATAAAGGGGGGGGGGGGGCACAAATAAATTGTAGCTAGGTGCGGGAATCATAAGATCGATAATTTGGGGAAAGTAAGGTGAAGCATCAAAAGATTGGAGGTAAACAAAAAGATAAGAGCAAGAAATACGCACGAGATAAATCACCTAATATGTGGCTTATGGTTCACGACTTCGGCACTCCGCGACAGAATAATTCAGCAATGCATGATCAATTGAACAAAGAAAATATAAATCATAGAATCATCTTGCCAAGGAGCCGAGTTACTTAAATCTTATCGCACAAAATTAAGGCAAAGCCTTGGCCAGGTCATGAAAAAGGAATCGAGGGACGCAGAATTCGCACATGGTCGCCAGTATAAGCTTACAAAGTACAGTGGTTCTCGTCTTCCGGGCGGGCTTCGCAACGTCTCTTAATTAAAGAAGGGTGGTGTGACAAGTGTCGTCTTTCCTTCTCTTCGTTGCATCCTTTTCTCCCTCGTTGAGTCGAATCATCCGCCAGGAGTCTTCCCTTGTTGGTGGGAGATCGAAACAAGCGCGGTCGATTCAAATAAGTTCAGGGTCGTTCACCAGAGACTCGTCGTGGATCTCAGATTACCATAAGAGACAAATACTCAGAAAACCAGAAATTCACCCTGAAGAAAGGTACGCCGAATGTCACCAGACAGAAGAAGCCTCGTCCAATACACGAAGTAGCGGAAACCTGTACGATTCGCAACTCCAGACCGCAAAACGCATAAGCTCCCATAAAATATTGAATATAAACAAAAAGATAAGCCGGATCCCATAGAATTGTGATGAATCTAATGGATATTGCATCAAGAAGGAAGTAAAAATTGTTCTTGCAAGGGTGAACAATATTATTGACGCACAACGAGTCTGCATTCGTATCGCGCGGGCTTTCAGTATATAGTAGTAAAATGATGAGGAATATTTTTTTCCCGAGATGTGAGGTTTCCTACTTGATTCCATAATTGTTTATTAAATGATTCTTGAACTGTTTGAAAACTGAAGAAACGTGTATTCGTAATTACTCCGTTCGAAGTAGCCTCTTCGGAATAAAAATTCTACGTGTTCGCCTGCGCCGGGAGAGGGTTTGAAATAGGAACCTTAAAGACTCGAGTTCGAATTCTGACCACGGGTCAAAGTTTCTTTCTACACGGATATCAAAAACGTGTTTCTCTATTTCTCTAAAAAGTTCTAAAAAGAACCGAAAATCGATGGTATCTTTCTTTGTTTGAAATGTAAATGATTACATTAGATCACAAAGAATATCATGTTTCAGTTAAGTCAATGGTGTAGACGTACGTAGTTCACGTGAGAAGTGTCCACACACTCTATTTCATAATTTGAGCTGATAAGGCGTTTGGAACCAACTGGAATTTCATTGATTTCTTCTGGGCTCAATACCTTAAGTCCACCATTGTACATATTTATTTTTACACGCGCATTTTTATTTGTGATAGGTCTATAGATTCCGCCAAGATTCTCTATACTCTTCAATATTGCGAAGGCGTAACCATCAGTTGTTGTTAGTACAATTTGTTCTTGGGGCGGGACAGGATTGAAGGTATTCCGTCCGTTGCTCACTTTGAGTCGCCTATCAATAGGAAAAGTGTATCCTCGAAATTCGAATATCCGTTGCCTATTTTTTCGGGAGATCAGTCGAATGAAACTAAGTTGTTCAATCCTACAACTGTATCCTTCAAGAGAAGGGAGCCTAATGGGATGAATCCTGATAGCTCTAGCAGATGGAGGACTCCCTGCGCGTGGGGACCTGGACCGGGAACGGAAATCAGACACTTCAGAAGAAGGAGCTCTTTCGGAAGGGTTAGGTCTTTCAGGCGAAGAAGTATTTGCAAGAGAAACACAGTGAATAGGATCACCATTAGGTAAACAATCGAACTGCGAACTGATCTCTGCAATAAAAAAGAGAGGGTGATATTTATTTCAGACAAACATTAGCGCTCGTAATGAATTAACCTACAGTACTAGTTCCGTATTAGGATTAAAGAAAGAATAAGGGCTATATAGTTTCTGCGAATTCTCATGACTAGTCTTGGCTCATCCACATTGCTTCAGGGGTCAAGCTGTGCAGTTGGCTAGACATGTGCCAATAAGTAAAATTATTTCAATGTGATTATCGGGAAGAAAAGAGTGAAAAAGTGATAGAGCAAGGAAGATGATTTTAAATCATGATAAAAAAAGAATTAGAGATGCCGGGAAAATGAATATAAGGATATAAGGATCCTTGTACTGCAACAGTAAAGTCACTTTGAAGAGGAAAAGTGAAAAAATATCAAAGAAGATGTATGGAAGAAATGGAAGGGACTCTCTCGAAAATACATATTAAGGGTGTTGGACTGTTTCGACTTAGAATTTTTTTTGTTGATAAGATTGGCACTGACTTCTGTATTTATTTGCTTTTGGGGCTCTTTTGAAGCAAAAGGGAAAATCTAAAAAAATCCGGGGTCTTCCGGTATCCTGAGATCGTAAGAATTTAAAATGACTCATCCTTGGGCCGATGTCGGCGAGACTTCTTCAGAAACAGCGAGACTGGTTGCTATTATATTTTTCTCCGCACAACACCACCATCTACTATAATGTCCCGGTGGTCCGCTAGGATTCCTAGATTCCTTGCAAGACGATGGTTACCACAAAATTCGCGATTCACTTCGCAAGAAAGCACAGTCCACTGAGAGAAACTGACAGGCCCTAAGTTTGAGGTCAGTGAGAATGTAGTTGTACGCCAAAAGAGCAGACCACGCGAGTCAGCGCTGCTAACGCTACTAATCGGGGCTCTAACTTATCAACGTATCCAGACCCTGCAAAGTTCAAAATAAGAACGTGAATTTTATTTGCCTGAGAGAACATTTGAACAGTTCTTGCAGATACCATCTTCAGATGCACCAATCCTAAAATGAATAAATTTTGAAATATTTATGAATGTGAAAACGTAGATAATATTTATAAATCTACCAATTTCAGGATTGCAATTGTGATGGGCTTAGCAATTCTGAAATTTATAATTCAGTGATCAGATGATTTAGGAAAATTATATACGAATTTACAGACGGGCCAGTTAAAAAATCTAAGGATTGCAAATCTAGTAATTTTGATATTTTGAAATTCATTTTCTGTAGACTAAAAGAAGTTAGAGTTCAGGAAGAAATATGCAGGGAGGCTAGTTTAGAGATTCTTCAATTGAGAACGTGACAAATTTGTCGATATTACTTCGGAAATTGTAGAGTGGGGTAGATTTGATAACTTTGGAAATATATATATATATATATATATTATATCTACTTGGTGGGTACCTATCACCACTACGTAGCGCGTCCCCAGGTTGCGGATAGAGGGAAGGCCCCTGAGGT